>JAPKLX010001624.1:0-19242 GCA_026898415.1 Leonotis leonurus
ACTTATTTGGTGTGTTGTGATGAGTTTGTAGTTAAAATTTATTATTAATTTCATTATATTATTTATATAAAATAATGTTTTTCAATGTAATAGATTTTCTAATTTTTTTTATTTATATACAAGAACCCATGCATGCTATCTAGATTATTGTTGATTTACTTAGAATTTAGTTTCTCATTATATATTGAGTTATATTTATTTTGTTAAACTTTTTTTAAAAATATATTAGGATGGCTAATTATTTAATAATTTCGACTGACTAAATTAAGGTGACTAAATTTGTTTTTATTTTCATTATATTATTTATATAAAGTAATTTTTTTTTTCTTCAAATTAATAGATTTCTAAAGTTTTTTTATTTATGTACCAGAACAATGTTATATAAATTATTGTTGGCTTGTTTAAAATTTTGATTCTCACTATATATTGAGTAATATTTATTTTAAAATGAATTAGACTGGCTAATTATTTAGTAATAATTTGGTGTTTTATTTTAATGGTTATATTTTTAGATGTGATTAAATATTTTGCACACGATTTATTCATATTGTTCTTACTTATTTTAAACTGTAGTACGTGACGTTGTTAAGACCAGACCCACTGTCCGATAAAGAGACTCAGTATCGGGCACGAGGAATGTTTCCAGCCAATATACTTCCAGTTATTATATTAAATTTTATTCGACTAAAAGCGTATCCTAAGAAATTGTAATACGTAGTAGCCGACCCGAATGTCGTATCTCAAGGGAAGACTATGCAGGGCAATGATTAAAAGTACAAAAATGAAATAAAAGAAATACTAAAACACTCTAGATCAACTTGAGATAGAATTATAACTAAGTTAAAGAGAAAATTAAACTGGATAACAATAGAGTGACAATCTAGGGTAACAATTATCTTAAACCTAGGTTCAATGCTTCTTTGATCAAATCATATCTCTAATCGGATTTTTCCTAAGTTGATTAGCTAAACACCTACGTGTTCTTAAAGCTAATCCGTATCTAGCGCTCACGTGTATAGATCACACTTAAGAAACATTCCAATTTAAAACACAATTTCCTATTTTACGTTCCCGATTAATAGGTTTGGTTGTTCAGTTACAAATGAGATATAGAATAATTCATTGCAATCCATTCTATATCTTGAGTTCATATGATGATCAAACATACAAAACTCGTTAAGCACAAACCGAACAACCATACAAGAACAAATTAAAGCATTAAACAATAGATGAAGACAATATAACCCTAGAGAAGTATTTAGCCAACCATATTGAAAAGTAAATCCATAGAAATATTCATAAAGATAAACTTACTAGAATCCACAAGCAAAGATTAGAACGATCCTTCAATCTCTCAAGAATCTACTTCTATCTAACAAAAGCAACAAGTAAAAGAGTCTTTCTAACTATTCTAATCTATCTCCATCAGTTTTTTTCGCCCAAAATTACGACAAAGATTAGACTAAGTAAGTCTGAAACTACAGGCCAGCGGCCGCTGCCGCTGGCTTTGGGTTTCTGCCTTGGTTTGCAATGCAGGGCCAGCGGCCGCTGGGTTCCCAGCGGCCGCGGGGCCCTGCTCTCTGAAATCCTCAGTGAAGGCACCCCAGCGGGCGCTAGGGTGCCAGCGACCGCTAGTACTGGCTATGGACTGCTTCTCTTCTCGTCCTCGTCTCAACCCTTTCTTCTTCATACAGTTTCGCCAAATATCCTTTCTAGCTCAATTCCATCTCTTTTCCAACTCCTACATCCAAATCATATAACACACGAACCGGCATAAAACAAGAAATAAAATGATACGAAACGGAAGACAAACATATAGAACACGACAAAACGACACATAAAAGCACAACTAAAAACCTACTAAACAACTCCCCCACACATAATCATTTGCTTGTCCTCAAGCAAAATACCACAACTAAGCATTAACATATACTAATAATCAACATATAAGCCCAACCACCATTCATAACTTCAAACCAACATTAGACTAAGCTAAATTCCCAACGTATTCGGTCACTCGAATAAGAAGTAATGTTGCCCGTTACTAAGTTCATCAATATGCATATGATCACGATATACACACATCTCACATCCCCCACTTGTTCATATGTCATATTCCCCTTTTATTAAAGCCATTTGAGCTTCTTCTTTTTTGTACGCACTTCTAGCGTTTATTAATAATTTTTTATTTTTTTTTATAGGGAAAACCAGACACATAAACAAAAGGGAGTAGTCACTCATAATCCGAATCATGATCACTATGCATATCGACTAATAAAAGCAACATGCCCTACATGTCATCTTAAGCACGCAACCTAGCCCGTCAAAAATCAAACTTAGCTAATATTCCACCTATACATTCCACATACGGGGCTCACATATCAACCATCAATATATATCAACACTAAGCCATTGCATAAGCAAAAAGACAATCCATGATCAAATTTGGGGAATAACAACAAACAAACAAAAACAAGCAAACATAAAAATATTAAAAACAACAAAGAAATGCAAGAAAGAAAGCAAACCCTCCCACACTTAATTCTTACTACGTCCTCGTAGTAAGGAATTAAAGAGAAGGAACTTCCCTTACAATACGTAAACCCGACAACAAGCTGAGGAACGGAATGCTCCTAGATGGTACCTACAACCAAAAACATAACACAAAACATAAAATAGAACAAGTAAAGAAAAGTAAAAATAAAACATAAAAAAGAAAAATAAAGTAAAAGAATAACTACAATGCCGGAGGATCATGTGGATCCTGATACTCGGATGGAGGTGGAGAATGAGGATGGATTCCAGTCCAGTTAGCCCACTGTGTCTCCAGAGAATAGACACGTGTATCTATAGAGTCGAGACGGGTATCCATTGAGCGAAGAATTGACGTATGAGTGTCAAGCCTTCCAAACAAGTCAGTTTGGAAGGATCTGAAGTCATCCCGAGTGAAGTAATCACCACCGAAACCACTCCCGGAGCCACTGGAAAAACCGCCTTGGTCATAGGCGCCTTGATATCCTCCATGATATCCACCTTGTTGCTCTCCCTCGTAAGCACGCTCCCCCATCTCGGTATCTGCACTGGTGGGAAAGTCATCAGTCTCGGGAGGGGCCTCGGTAGATGGTCCGGCCCCTCCTACTCTCTCAAGAGCGGCCTCACGCTCACGGAAGCGTCTTACACATTCTCTTCGTTTATAGGGAACGAATGAAGTCTCGGAGGAGTCAAGGAGGCCGGCATGCTTAAGAAACGTAGCATCCAAGGTTAGACTTTTTATCCATCTGTAGTTGTGTGGTACCTGAAATCCAAAGTGAAGGGCAAGGCGAAAAGCAATATATGCTAGAGCAGGATGAGTCTTTTTCCTATATTTAATTCCTTCGAGCTGAGTCCAGATGAAAGAAGAAATACATACTTTCTGCCCTTTAACAGCGGCAGATAGGAGAAAACACTCATTAGTACTGACCTTGTTGGCTTCCGCCTTTCCCGAAATGTTAAAAGCAATGAATTTATGTAACAAGGAAAGGGCGTCATCCCTAATGAATCCACTAGGGGTGCCACTCGGGTTCCAATTATGGAGCCCGGTAAGGTCGTACCAAGCAGCTACCGGATTAAACACTTTTGGGGTTTGGGTAGCTGCTCCTCTAGACGAGGAGAATCCAAAAACAGAGCACATAATAGATCTATTAACATTAACATTATTCCCTAAAAGCCTACAGTGGAAAGAATTATGTCCATCTCCAAATTCGAATGTAGAAAACAATTCATAGGACAATTCTCTATACCCTTCTAGGTTACCATTATCCGAAAGCTTTAAAAGGCCTAATGCTTTCAAATACTTGCGCAATTGAGAACTAACATGCACCCTATTCAACAAATCCCAATCAAATTGATACCCATGGTTAAATGGCAAAGCAAATAATCGGAGGAAAATTTGACCTTCCACGGGTTCATAAATTGGAAACAATGAGGAACAGAATAGGGTGAGTTGGAGATTCTCCCTTGGGGCTTCATTTTGCTCTTCTTCTTCCTCGGGTTCTTCCACACGGCGCTGGATGTTCCTAGACATGGAGATTAACACAAATAGTAAGAAGAAAGTAAAAAGAAAAGAGAAATCACCAAAATGTGGATTTGAGAATGTGATGGAGGAAAAAGAAAAATATATGGATGAAAAGGATGGAGAAGTGTTGGGTAGAAGAAATTTGGTGGATTTGGTGTGGATTTGTGAAGATTAGAAGGTGAATTGGGAATTAAAAAGACTAGGGTCTGATTTGGGGAGAAAGCAAAAGAGAAGAAGAAGAAGAAGAAAGTAAAAGAAAGAGAGGGAAAGAAAAACAAATTAAATCGCGTCACTGAAGTTGCCAGCGGTCGCTGGCTATGGGGTTTTGTAATAATTTGACGCGCTGGGCCAGCGGCCGCTGGGTTCCCAGCAGTCGCTGACCCTTACATTCTGTCTTTTTCTGCGGTGCATTACCAGCGGCCGCTGGATTCCCAGCGGTCGCTGACTAAGCGTATCTGTCCCATTTCTTCTTCTTTTCCTCTTCCACTTCAACTATCTTTTTCTTGATTCCTTCCTACATCAAAACACACCAGATTAAGACCATCATTAACATAAAACAAACGCAAAACCAAAAAAAATAAAATAAAAACAAAACCGAAAACAACTAGATAAAGGTGTGGGTTGCCTCCCACAAAGCGCTCGTTTTATGTCATGAGCTCGACACCTTCCCATTATTTCAACATTTACCCGCATCTTCGAGTACTAGAGACTCGATCCCTCTCTTAGAAACCTCTCCTTCTAGGTATTGCTTCACTCTTTGTCTATTAACCTGAAACTTCTCCTTAGTTTGAGGGTTTAAAAGCTCTACTGCTCCATACGAAAACACTTCCGTGATCTCAAAAGGGCCACTCCAACGGGATTTGAGTTTTCCCGGAAAGATTCGGAGTCGAGAATTAAAAAGTAACACTTTCATCCCTGGCTCCAAATGCTTTCGTAAGATCTTTCAATCATGGAGCTTCTTAACCCTATCCTTGTAGATCCGAGAGTTCTCAAATGCCTCATCCCTTAGCTCTTCCAATTCGGGCATTTGGAAGAACCTCTCTTCTCCTGCACCAATCAATTACATGTTTGTCTCCTTAATGGCCCACATCGCCTTATGCTCAATTTCGATTGGAAGGTGGCATGCTTTCTCATACACGAGCCTATAGGGACTCATACCAAGAACCGTCTTAAAAGCAGTTCGGTATGCCCACAAAGCATCCCCCAACTTTGATGACCAATCCTTCCTTGTTGGCTTCACGGTTTTCTCCAAAATTCCCTTAACTTGCTTGTTACTTGTCTCCGCTTGTCCGGAAGTTTGAGGATGATAAGGAGTCGCCACCTTATGTCTAATGCCATACTTCCTCATGAGCTTCTCAAACAGTTTGTTACAAAAATGCTTGCTTCCATCACTAATTATTGCCTTAGGAAATCCAAACCTGTTTAGGATATTCTCCTGCACAAACTTTAAGACAATATTAGCATCACATGTCCTCGTGGGGATAGCCTCGACCCACTTAGACACGTAATCTACAGCAAGCAATATATATTCGAAACCATTAGAGTTAGGGAATGGGCCCATGAAATATATGCCCCATACGTCAAAAATCTCAACTACGAGATAGTTAACTAAGGGCATTTCATTTCGTCGGCTTATATTCCCGACTCTTTGACATCTATCACATGAAGCATAAAATAAATGTGCATCTTTAAATAAAGAAGACCGATATAAACCTGATTGGAGGACTTTGAAAGTGGTTTTACGGCCTCCAAAATATCCCCCACATTCTGCTTCGTGACATAAAGACTAAACACTTTGCTGCTCGACTTTCGGAACACATCTCCTGATCACCTCATCCTTTCCTAGACGGAATAGGTAGGGATCTTCCCAATAATAGTACCTGCAAGATCTAACAAATCTCGCCTTCTCTTGCGAAGTTAGATCACCACGGAGCTTATCCGCGGCCAAGTAATTCACAATATCGGCATACCAAGGAAATGAAGATACGGAAAATGCATGCTCATAAGGAAACTCATCTGAAATTTTATCATTCTTGAAGACAGTCAATGAGTCCTTAATGTTTTCTAGCCTAGACAGATGATCAACAACAGGATTATCGCTTCCCTTTCTATCCTTAATTTCTAAGTCAAATTCTTGAAGCAATAGAATCCATCTAATCAATCTTGGCTTAGCTTGAGTCTTAGTGAGCAAGTATCTAAGTGCATCATGATCACTGTGTACAATAACTTTAGACCCTATGATGTAGGACCTAAATTTATCCGAAGCAAAAACCACAGCAAGCATCTCTTTTTCTGTAGTAGTGTAATTAACTTGCGCATCATTCAAAGTCAAACTCGCATAGTAAATTACACGTTGCATATTATCCACACGTTGCCCTAAGACAGCCCCTACAGCAAGATCACTAGCATCACACATTATTTCAAATGGTTTTGACCAATCCGGAGATACAACAATGGGGGCAGAAATGAGTTTCATTTTCAAAGTTTTAAAAGCATGCTTGCACTCATCATCAATTAAATGGAACATCTTGAGCAAGTAACCTACATAAAGGTTGGCTTATTTTGGAAAAATCCTTAATAAACCTCCTATAAAAACCAGCATGCTCAAGAAAACTCCTCACCCCCTTAACATTCACTGGAGGAGGTAGAGTCTCAATAATATCAATCTTAGCCTTATCAACGGCTATCCCTTTGCTAGAAACGACATGGCCTAACACAATGCCATTGGTAACCATAAAATGACTCTTCTCCCAACTAAGAGTAAGGTTACACTCAATGCACCGTTTTAAAACTATATCAATTTTCTTTAATCAATCATGAAATGAATTACCGAAAATGGAAAAATCATCCATAAATACTTCAATAAAATCACCAATCATCTCAGAGAAAATTGAAAGCATGCACCTTTGAAAATTTCCCGGAGCATTACACAATCCGCAAGGCATTCTCCTATAAGCGTAGGTTCCAAAAGGACTTGTGAACGTCGTCTTCAATTGATCCTCTGGAGCAATTGCCACCTGATAATAACCAGACAAACCATCAAGAAAATAATAAAATTCATGTTCAGCTAACTTATCAAGCATTTGATCTATAAAGGGTAAAGGGAAATGGTCTTTGCGGGTGGCCGCATTTAACTTCCTGTAATCTATGCACATCCGCCAACCAGTGGTCAACCTAGTTGACACCAACTCTCCCTTCTCATTAGTTGTCACTGTGATGCCACCCTTTTTCGAAACAACATGAACAGGGCTCACCACTCACTCTCGGCCACTGGATAGATTAATCCTTCAGTTAAAAGCTTAAGGATTTCCTTCTTCACCACATCCATAAGATTTTGATTCAATCTCCTTTGGCCGTCTCTGAATGGCTTTGCTCCTTCTTCAAGTATTATCCGATGCATACACATAGATGGACTAATTCCCTTTATATCTGCAAGACTCCAACCAAAGGCCTTCTTGTTCTCTTTCAATACTCCTACTAATGCTTCTTCTTGCTCCTCAGTTAGCTCGGAAAAAATAATCACCAGTTTTGTCTCTCCGTTTTCTATAAACACATACTTAAGGTGCTTAGGAAGCTCCTTAAGTTCAACATGACTACTCAACGGCTCATTCTTCTCTTCTCATTTCACAACTTCCATCACCCCCACACTTGAGTCGAGGGCTAGGTCCTCCTCATCTCGACTAGCTGCTATCTCTTCATCATCTAGTTCCTGCAAAAATATCTTCTCGACCAAGGTATCAATAGCATCAATATAATAACAAGTATCAGATAAACTTTGTACAAGATGAGGAGATATTTCCCTGACAGACAAGGAAATTGTTTCACCTAACACAGTCATTTGAAGTTTGCCATTTTTAACATCAATTAACGTGTTAGTTGTTGCCATGAAAGGTCTACCTAAAAGAACAGTATGCTCATTGCTAGACTCTTGCACCTCACCAACATCAAGCACGACAAAATCAACCAGTACAATTAAATCTCCAACCCTAACTAAGATATCTTCAATGATTCCTTTAGGGTACCTAATTGACCTGTCTGCTAGTTCTAAAGACATTCTAGTGGGCTTCAAATTACCTAATCCTAATTTTAAGAAAATAGAATAAGACATCAAATTAATTCCAGCCCCTAGATCTAACATACCTGAAACGGACTTACCATTGCCAAGTGAAATTTTGATGACGAAACTACCCGAATCTGTTTGCTTTGGAGGAAGTTGGTGCTTCAACACTGCACTTGCTACTTCAGAAACAACAATCTTCTCGTCATCCATAAAACGTCTCTTCCTGGATGCAAGCTCTTTAAAGAACTTAACATATGCTGGAACATTCCTAATCACATCCAAGAGAGGAAGATTGACATTAACCTTTGAAAGCATCTAGTAAAAATTCAAGAATTTTTGGTCTTGCTTTTCATTCCTCAATCGCCCTGGGAAAGGAATAGGAGGTTTATAAGGATTAGAAGCCTTATGCAACACTCCTCCCTTTCCTTTCTCCTCAGAAGGGGCTACATCAATGATCTCCTCTTCAGGAGGAGTTACTGTGATATTATTTTCTTCCTTCTCATGCATATCCTCATCAACCGACATTCGGACTTGATTATCCACAACTTTACCACTTCTCAAAACAGTAACTGCTTGAGCTTTCTTTGGTTGACTTGGAAGCTTATCCTTTTTGTTCATCTGAACAAGCTCTCCAACTGTCCCTGCAAGCTGCCCAACTTGGGTCTCAATCCTCTTCATAGAGGCCTCCACTGTCTCAAATGACTGATGACTAGCTTGAATAAATTTATTCAAATTATCCTCCACTGATGATTTGGAAGGACCTTGAGATGGAGCTTTGTGTTGCTGTTGTTGTGAAAAGTGTTGTTGAGGTTGTTGGAATTGTTGGAACCCTTGTTGAGGTGGTACTTGCTGTCCTTGTGGTGCTTGTTGCCTCCAAGAGAAATTTGGATGATACATATACCCCGAATTATAAGTGTTGGAGTATGGATTAAATTTCGGGCTCTGCTGAAAGTTTTGAAGAGCATTTACTTGTTCTTCATGTTCTCGGTGTTGCACATATGCATTAGCACAAACATTAGCCCCATGCCCAAACTCTCCACAAATACCACAAGTCTCGCCTCCACTTCTTCTTGGTTGTTCATCCGCTGTAGGAATAGTTTGTACCTGCCTTGTAAGCTCTGCTATCTGCCTCACCAAATCATTACTAGAGGTTGATTTGTTAACCTTCTTTTTCGGACCCCTGAAGCTTCTCTGTTGAGAATTCATTGCCATGTTCTCAAATATCTCTGTGAGCTCCTCTGCAGTCCGGTTTCCAATATCTCCTCCAGCTGCATTATCAACCATATACTGGAGGTTTTGATGAAGACTCTCATAGAAGAACTGGTTGAGCAACTCCGAAGATAGGTTCTGATGAGGACACTGCATCTGTAGACACTTGAATCTTTCCCAAGCCTCGTGAAGAGGTTCTCCATCCAACCGTGTGAAGGCCACCAGCTGTGACCTAACCTCTTGCGTCTTTTGGTTCTGGTACCACTTCGACATGAATCTCCCAGACACCTGATTCCAGTTTTGAAGAGAATTATGAGCTAAAGACATAAACCATGTCTTAGCTCGGTCCTTGAGAGTGTATGGAAAGCACCGCATCTTCAGCTGATCCTCAGTCAGTCCTCCAAGTGGAAAGGTCTAGACGATGGCATAGAACTCTCGGATGAAGTTCAATGCGTCCTCCCCCGGCATACCATTGAAAGACGGGAGCTGGTTGAAATGGATACTCTTGAGCTCGTAGTTCCGAGCTGCTTGTCCCAACAAAATGGGTGATGCTGCAGCTCCTATCACCGGCCTAGCAAGTTCCCTCATCTGACGGGCTGCCATAACTGTGTGAGAACTCGACTCACTCCAATCTGTGTCTGAGTCTCGTGGGAGTGAATTCTCTGAATGATCCGATCGATACCCTAACTCCAAAGTGTAGCCGTTTTCAACCTCCTCTTCCAGGTTAACTGTTTGCAACTCACTTCTTCGATGTACGTCGTCCAACAGAGGTGCCAATCTCTTATTCAAACTTCGGTGACCGTGCATGCACGACCTAACACCATGAAAAGAGAGGTCAAACGCACCTTGTGGTTTAAAACTCAAAACAACAACAAAAACAAAAATAAAAACACAACAATCACAATACGGAAAACAAAGAAAGAAAAGAGCAAAAACAAACAAGCACTACAAATCAAAATGCCTATAGCCTTCCCCGGCAACGGCGCCAATTTTGTTCTTACTTATTTTAAACTGTAGTACGTGGCGTTGTTAAGACCAGATCCACTGTCCGATAAAGGGACTCAGTATCGGGCACGAGGAATGTTTCCAGCCAATATACTTCCAGTTATTATATTAAATTTTGTTCGACTAAAAGCGTATCCTAAGAAATTGTAATACGTAGTAGCCGACCCGAATGTCGTATCTCAAGGGAAGAGTATGCAGGGCAATGATTAAAAGTACTAAAATGAAATAAAAGAAATACTAAAACACTCTAGATCAACTTGAGATAGAATTATAACTAAGTTAAAGAGAAAATTAAATTGGATAACAGTAGAGTGACAATCTAGGGTAACAATTATCTTAAACCTAGGTTCAATGCTTCTTTGATCAAATCATATCTCTAATCGGATTTTACCTAAGTTGATTAGCTAAACACCTACGTGTTCTTAAAGCTAATCTGTGTCTAGCGGTCACGTGTATAGATCACACTTAAGAAACATTCCAATTTAAAACACAATTTCCTATTTTACGTTCCCGAGTAATAGGTTTGGTTGTTCAGTTACATATGAGATATAGAATAATTCATTGCAATCCATTCTATATCTTGAGTTCATATGATGATCAAACATACAAAACTCGTTAAGCACAAACCGAACAACCATACAAGAACAAATTAAAGCATTAAACCATAGATGAAGACAATATAACCCTAGAGAAGTATTTAGCCAACCATATTGAAAAGTAAATCCATAAAAATATTCATAAAGATAAACTTACTAGAATTCACAAGCAAAGATTAGAATGATCCTTCAATCATTTTAGAATCTACTTCTATCTAACAAAAGCAACAAGTAAAAGAGTCTTTCTAACTATTCTAATCTATCTCCATCAGTTTTTTTCTCCCAAAATCACGACAAAGATTAGACTAAGTAAGTCTGAAACTGCAGGCCAGCGGCCGCTGGGAAGCCAGCGGTAGCTGGCTTTGGGTTTCTGCCTTTGTTTGCAATGCAGGGCCAGCGGCTGCTGGGTTCCCAGCTGTCGCTGGGCCCTGCTCTCTGAAATCCTCAGTGAAGGCACCCCAGCGGGCGCTGGGGTGCCAGCGACCGCTGGTACTGGCTATGGACTGCTTCTCTTCTCATCCTCGTCTCAACCCTTTCTTCTTCATACGGTTTCGCCAAACATCCTTTCTAGCTCAATTCCATCTCTTTTCCAACTCCTGCATCCAAATCATATAACACACGAACCGGCATAAAATAAGAAATAAAATGATACGAAACAGAAGACAAACATATAGAACACGACAAAACGACACATAAAAGCACAACTAAAAACCTACTAAACACATATTATGTAATGTCCCGCTATTCTACTAGTAGTTATTATGTATTTAAAATCGGGATAAGAAAATTTTGTTATAAAAGTTTAAAATATCGATTAGCTAATCGATATTAGTAGTTATTATTCGTGCATATTAAAATTTTTAGAGAAAGGATATATATTATGTGAGCTCATTTGGATAATGAGGTTATTCAAAAAGACGAACTAAATAATTCTTGCTGTGCATAATCGATAGTTAAGTTCGATAAGATAATAAAAAAACTTATGCAAAGACAAGACAAATGCTTTATAAATTATGATACTTTAGTTAGATACTAATTAATTACCTAGAAGAGGCTATAACAAGTAGTAGTATAGTTATATACCATAGAGTTGTATATTACTTGGCATTGATAAAGGGATGATGTATTAAAAGAATTATGGTATATATATTCTTATTAATCAGTTAATTAAAATTATTGAAAAATGAAGATTAATGCTTAAAGGACTATTGTATACTGATGATATGATGATTATATACTTAAGTTTGTATATATAATTAGATAATAGTATGTTAACTATCGGTACTATGTAGAATGATATATTATTTGCATTAATGAACACTACTAGAAATTGAACCTGCGCCAATAGAGGAATAAAATATGTATTTACCGCTAGGCCAGATCAAGTTTTTTGTTAACATTCAAACATTAAATAGTTATAAGACTATTATTTATTTTATGTTAGATAATAAATAACTTTCCCTCAATTCTCTCAGCCCTAATCTCATTTCTGAAAACCGATGTTTCCCTCATCTCTCATTACGGCGAATCAGTTCGTTCTCTCATTTTTCTCTCTTCCAATGTAAGTCATTCTCTCCTTTCTCTATAGATTAAATAGGGTTTGTTTACTTGAAAATCGCTGGTTTTGGAAGCAATAATTTTTTTTGGAGATAAGGTAAGGGATAGTGCAGAGAATTATGCGGAGCACTCGCGGCGGTACAACGCCAATGGGGCGATGATGACGCCGGACTCCCCCGGTTAGTTTCATTTATTTGTTCCTCTTCGCCGTCCTCGACATTCCTCTCTCGGTTAGTTTCATTTATTTGTTATTATTAATTGCTGATTTTATTTGGATTAGTTGGATTTCTTGAATAATTGGGTGTTGCTTAATTTGACGCTATGAATTAATTTGTTCGACTTTTTCTTGCTAATATACAGGTCACGCGTATTAATTAATGGCAAATGAAATTAGTTTTATATTGGGGAATTTACTAATTTAAATCGGTGTTCTGTTGATTTATTTTGACTTTGGAATGTTTGCTAATTAATTAGTAGGATTATTTTCTGTATATATACATATATATATATATATGTTGATTATTGCTTGGTTCTTGCATCTATAGGCCACGCATAGTGTATAGGATGAGAATTAGTAACCAGTGCACATTTACCATTTTAATCAAATTCTTCTTTTTAAAGGGGACTTTAAGTATGCTAAAAGTGAAAAAAAATCATATATATTGACTGTAGATAATGTTCTTGGAGTGGTGTGCTGAGGTAATTAGAAATTGGATTAAATGGATATCTTAGTAATAAGTAGTTTAATATTTACTCAATCACGTGATGGTATAATCTTTCTAGAAAGAATACTTTTGTAGCTGTAAGTAAAGAAACTGGCTTTATGCAGATGACTCAAGAAAACTTATTTTTGACTGTTTAAAAGTAAGTCTGCTTCAGAAATTAAGTATCCGTTTTGTTTAATTTCTTATGGTAAATTTAAAGCTAGGTGGATATATGGATTGAAAAGAAATAATTTCAAGATAATAACCAATTTTGGCACATAGCAGTAGATACCGAAAGGAAGAAGATAAGGTTTATTTTTATCTCTCTATTCATTTTGTCAAAGCATCCATATCTACAGTTTAGCTTATGCTTAACTAATTTAATGAAAAGGATTAAGTCATGTGCTGATAATGTGCAAGAAAGTAAAAGCTATTTGCTCCTTTGGGGAGTGGAACATAATAGCAATAATTGCAGTTTTGGCACTATTCTAACATTATTATGAGAAAGAAGACTTGAGGTCATATATATGGCATCATAATTAGGTCTCATTTATTATAATTTAGAACTTGGCTCAGCAAGCATATCTAATCGTAATACTCCGATTTAATACTACAATTATTATGTCAAGCGCAGTCTATGTGGGTATGAAGTTAGACCTATACGATTGTATAGAACAATAGTAAATGAATGATAGTCTATGAATTAATTTTAAAAAATAAAAAAATAACCTAACAGTAGTCTATGAAGTTATGCTGCAATGCATGTATCTAGTGTTAGTCTAGTAACAGAGAAGACGAATGAAAGCATGGATTTAACTTGAGTGGAATTAACAGAGGAATGAATTTTCTGTTAATTATATTTCAAATTGAAATTATTTATTAATTTTATGTTTGTAGTAATTGTAGTAAGAAAGCATGGATTTGGCTTAGGACTGAGGTTTAAAAGCAGCTTCCTTAAAGCCTATTCTAGAAATTATATATACTCCCCTAAATTAGTGCCTACTGCTCTGTTTTCACTTTTCATTCAAGCTGCTTCAACTTTGATTTATAGCTGCCCCTTTTCATATACTTATCCCAACAAAAACAGTGATTTGCAGGTGTTTCTCTCGACTAGTTGTGGATTATCGGTAACGATTCGTTCTAAACCAAGATGTTCCCATTTGAATGTAGCTTGCTAGAAAGGCTCCATGCCTTTTCATTTGTACAAAGGTGATAGAGAATGTCTCATGGTTGATCGCAAGCATGCAAAGGATAAACCCATTCATTCACGTGATACTCACGTGTTTTGATTCTAGTAATCTCGAGTTAAAATATCACAGAGAATATTCCTAGCAACTAGGTTTTTCATGTACTGCTATGAGGCTATATATAAGAGAGCTCATCCGCTGTATTAGCAAGCTGTGAGATATATAAAATATTTTCTTTCTCTGCATACTTTCTTTTTATCTTCTTGTTCATGGAAATGTTAGAAGCATTCTTGATTGTTTTCATGGTATCAGAGCAAGTCGATCTGGCCTGACTCTATACCCCTTCTTCTTATCCTATTCTTCTTAAACAATGAGTGAAATCCCTACTGGATCCACCACAAATGGATCCAGCATCAACATCAATAGTTCCATCATATTTCTTCAAAACACCCCCATACCAACCAAACTAAAAGAAACCAACTATCTGATGTGGAAACAACAGGTACTGGCCATGGTTCGAGGCTATGGTTTAGAGGACTTCTTAAACAATAACTCTCATCCACCCCCAAGATGGAAGGAGACAAAGGAAGGCTCAACCACAACACGTTCCATTAATCCAGATCACATTATTTGGGAGAGACAAGATCAAGTCATATCGGCTTGGATACAAGCTTCCCTCACTGAAAGCGTTATGTTACTGGTCGTGGGACTCGTGTCTTCTGCCTCAATCTGGGGAGCACTTGAGACTAACTTTGCAAATCAATCAAGGGCCAAAGTTATGCAATACAAACTCCAACTTCAGACCATAAAGAAGGATGGTTTAGGCATGACAGAATACTTATCCAAAATAAAAACCTGCTGTGATATGTTGAACTCGATTGGGCATGCTGTAACTAATGAGGATCATATTATGCATATTTTGAATGGACTAAATTCTGATTATGATTCAATCATGGTGGCTGTGAGTACCAAATCTGGCTGGACAGTTATGGATTTACATTCTTTGCTTTTGAGCTTTGAGAGCAGGTTGGAAACATCCAAGATCACCTCTCTAAACTCTGATGGATCACAACCATTACTACATTTCATGTCACAAAACAACAACCAGCGAGGGGGGCGTTCTGGTGGATAAAATTTCAGAGGAAGAGGCAACTTTAGCAACAACAGAGGTGGCAGAAACAATAACAACCGAGGACGAGGCAGAGGTAGATCAAATGGCAGTAAACCGATTTGTCAAGTATGTTATGTGCCAGGCCATACTGCTGACAAATGCTGGTATAGATATGACCAGAACTTCACTCCAAAAGCTCAACAGAACCAGCAGACGCAGCAACAACTTTCTCCCTCCCAGTTCTCTTTCTCACCTGGTGCAAACATGGCTCAAATGGCTTCTAATACAGGTGGCTCATCTTATTCAACCTCAGAATATGGGCAGGATACTTCTTGGTACGCCGATTCCGGAGCCACGAACCATGTTACTGGAGATATTGCTAGCCTGACCACATCCTCGGATTATCATGGTAACACCAAGCTTCAAATGGGTAATGGTCAAGGCATCGATATTACTCACATAGGTAAAGGAATCTTAACCTCTTCTTCTTCCTCTAGACCATTTATTCTCAATAATCTCTTACATGTTCCCAACATCACCAAAAACCTTTTGAGTGTCTCTCAGTTTGCTAAGGAGAACCATGTGTATTTTGAGTTTCACCCTCATTTTTGTCTTGTGAAGGATCAGGTAACCAAGGCTACTCTCCTCAAGGGTACTCTTGTTAGAGGTTTATACCATTTTCCAACTCTCCACAGCACTTCATCCGCTTCTGCTCTCATTTGTCCTATCTCTCCTTCTCAACCGGTTGCTTCCCCTGCTACCTTCACTCCTATGACTATGTCTGTCGCTACCTCTTCCCCATCTTATGATGTTTGGCATAGTAGACTAGGCCATTGTAATGAGAAAATATTAAGAAAAGTCTTATCATCTTGTAATATTCCTCACAATGAAATAAAATCTAATGGTCTATGTCAACCTTGCATTCTAGCCAAAATGCATCGGCTACCTTACTCTGATTCTACAACTCAATATCATTCCCCACTTGAGCTAGTTCATAGTGATTTATGGGGACCCGCACCTCTCACTAGCACCAATGGTTATTCCTACTACATAAGTTTTATTGACCATTTTAGTAGGTTTGTTTGGATATATTTATTAAAGGCCAAGAGTGAAGTCTACAATGTCTTTTTACATTTTAAAGCTCTGGCTGAAAATCAACTCCAAACTAAACTTAAATCCATTCAAACCGATTGGGGAGGGGAATATAGAAGTCTTACACCATTCTTCTTGGAACACGACATCCATCACAAAATTTCTTGTCCTTATACACCACAACAAAATGGTCTCGCCGAACGAAAACATAGACACATCGTCGAGATGGGTCTCTCTCTTCTTTTTCAATCAGGCTTACCTCTCACATATTGGGATGATGCTTTTACAACATCTGTTTACATCATTAATCGTCTGCCCACTAAGACTCTACGGTTCGCCTCTCCTTTAGAAGTTCTCTTCTGTAAAAAACCTGACTATACTTACTTAAAGCCCTTTCGTTGTCTCTGTTATCCCTTCTTGAGACCATATAATCGACATAAGCTTCAAGCAAGGTCTGATACAGGTGTGTTCCTTGGTTATAGCCTTCATCACAAAGGCTACAAAGTGTTATTATCCACTGGAAAAATAATTGTTACTAGGGACATTCTTTTTGAGGAGTCAACTTTTCCCTATCAATCCATTCACTCTCCATCCACATCTTCCGAGACTGACTCTTCTACCACCACATTACCCAACATTCCTCCTATTTCATCTCTTCCACCCTCCCACCCTACATCTACTTTATCCACTTCTAGGCCTCCTAGTCCACCATCTCCTACTACCTTACCTACTCCACCATCTCCTACTACATCTATTCCTAATCTTGTGAGTAATATCCATGCCTCACCATCTCTAGAGCCCACTGTCTCTCCACCAAATGTTCATCCGATGGTAACACGGTCCAAGGCTGGGATTTTTAAGCCTAAACTACATGTTGCTGCTACTAATGATCTATTGTTTGCAGAACCTTCTTCTGTTTCCATAGCATTATCGAGCCCACATTGGAAGAAGGCCATGTTAAAAGAGTATGAAGCTCTTCTCAAGTCTGCCACTTGGACTCTCGTCCCATCCACTTCTTCAATTCATTGCATTTGGTGTAAATGGGTTTTTAAAATAAAAAGGAATTCTGATGGTTCACTAGCTCGCTACAAGGGTCGCCTTGTTGCTCAAGGCTTCACTCAAGAACCCGGTTTTGACTACACCGATACTTTTAGCCTTGTGGTTAAACCATCTACTATTCGGGTCATCCTCACTCTGGCCATACACCATGGTTGGGATATAACTCATCTTGATGTTGATAATGCCTTCCTCAATGGCAAGCTTGACAATAATATCTTCATGTTTCAACCACCTGGTTTTGAAGTTCAGTCATCTCCCCCACTTGTTTGCAAATTAAATAAGGCAATCTACGGCCTAAAGAAAGCATCTCGATCATGGTTTCTCACCTTCAGTGCTGCTCTTCACAAGCTGGGCTTCTCTCAATCAAAGGCTGACAACTCCCTCTTCTATAAGACTGGTACCACTGTTCTCTATTTGCTTATATATGTTGATGATATCCTACTGACTGGGAACCACCCTACTGCCATCCAAGATATCATTTGCAGTCTTAACAAAGCCTTTCCCCTCAAGAACTTGGGTCACGTCCACCATTTCTTAGGCATTGAAATTTCCAGAACCACAGCAGGCCTTCATCTCCACCAAAAACAGTATGCTATCAACCTCTTGTCCAAAGCCAACATGGTCACGGCTACATCCTGCCCCACACCCATGATAGCTTCCTCACGCCTTTCTAAATATGATGGTAGTCCTTTCTCTAAGCCTCGCGACTACCGTAGCATTGTTGGGGCTCTCCAATACTTAACCATCACCAGGCCCGACCTCGCCTTCTCAGTAAACAAAGTTAGCCAATACATGGCTAACCCTTTGGAGACTCATTGGAAAGCTGTCAAACGTATTCTCCGCTACGTTGCCGGCACCCTTGATCACGACCTACATATAACACGCACTAGTCACTTGAATATCACGGGGTTCTCCGATTCTGATTGGGCCTCCGACGTTGATGATCGTCGCTCAACCTCCGGCATGTGTGTTTATCTTGGTGGTAACCTCATTTCCTGGTCATCCAAAAAGCAGCAAGTCGTTTCTCGATCAAGTACCGAGGCTGAATATCACAGCCTTGCTCATGCCACTTGTGATTGGATTGGATTGGATTAATCTTGTTATAATAGATGGACATGATGCTTTTAATGTTAATTTGTAGTTTGATTGGTGGCATTTATAACGTTTAATAATTGATATTATTAATTTATTTTTGCAAATTAATACAGGTTATTTGAAATGAGAAAATAGAAAAAATTGCTAAATATTAACAGTGTAATAGATAACGCTTTCGTAATAAAAGTGTTAACTTTTCTATTTAAATAATAACAATTATAATATTTTTAATAATGATTAAAAACTGTAATGTATAAGTTAAAAACATAACGTATAATCAATTTTTCTTAACGGTTTGAAAACGATATTAATATGTAGTATAAATTACGCTATTTTTGTGTTTTACATAACGCATATAATTGTCATGTAAATAATATATAGATAACGCTTTTTGAGTTTTGATAACGGTTAAAAACTGTTGTGTATGTGAGACTTTTGGCTCATACATAACGATTCAGAAGCATTTTGTAATATCCCGCTATTCAACTAGCAGTTATCATGTACTGAAAATCA
>JAPKLX010002347.1:0-13761 GCA_026898415.1 Leonotis leonurus
CTAGTGATCTGTTTTTACACGAGAACAGCTTATACACTATAAACTAAGTGTGTTTCGAGATACCATCATCAACACTAAAACTTTAGGGTTCCCAACAAGATTGATTAGATAGTCAATCTGGTCTGTCACGTTGAGCAATCTGTAAACCAGAAAGCTTAAGTCTCTCTCCTTAATTAGTCAAGTAAACTGTAAAGTTTGTATTTGGTGTATTCCGCCCCCCCATACACCAAACCTTGCTCTTTCGGGACCAACAAGTGGTATCAGAGCCGTGGTTCAAACGACCATTGTTTTGTTTCACAGGGATAAAACCTGCGTGGTCAACTTGAATAGATCTTAGAAAATCTTTCTCATTCACTTGCATATTATCTGCTATGGAGTCATCTGTTATCAGGGCATGCGAAGAATTCTCCATCCAAGGCTACAGAGAGTGGAGTTTCAGAATCAAGATGTGTCTCAAAGCTCATCACTGCTTGATGTGGAAAGTAATTGAGGAAGGACCTCTAGCCATTACTGAAGAAACTACTCGTATTACTGAGACAGGAGCAGTTAAAGAATTTGTACTGAAAGATCCCAGAAAGTACACCTCAGAAGAAAGAAGAGAAGCAAATCTAGATGATTTTGCTAAAGGAGTTATTTCCAGCACTGTGAAAGGAGTTCATCTGGCTAAGATCCAAGATCTCGATACAGCCAAAGAAATGTGGGAAGCCTTGAGAGATCTCAGTCTAGGCTCTGAAGCAATGATTGAGAACAAGCTGTCCCTAGCATGTAACAAGTTCGATGAATTCAAGATGAAACCTGGAGAAACCATTGAACAGATGAAGAACAGGTTCATTGAAGTACTACTTGAAGTTTCTGCCTTCGAAAAGAACAAGTACACACAGAGAGAGAAGAATCTCAAGATTCTTAGAGCTCTACCACCAAGCTGGGAGATTTATTCAGCTATGCAACCTCTACGTGCTGATTTTAATGACTTGTCTGTAGAAGCACTATTTGATCACCTAGCTGTCCATGAAAGTGACATCAGAAGGATTCACGGACCAGATCATTCCTCCAGTAAGAAGAGTGAGAATAACTCAAAGAAGGAGAAAGAGACTGCCTTCAAAGCGAAGTGCAAAACAGAAGAATCAGCAGCCTCTGCCACACCAGAAGAAGGAGGTTATGATAAGTTACTCAAAGAATTCTCAATGATTGCAAAGAGAATGGACAAAATGGAAATCAGATCAAGAAAATACCGAAGGTTCTACAAAGACAACAAGAGCAGATACCAGAAGAACAAAGAAGCAGAACGATCTGATGACAAAACAGAAAGTAGAGGTAATGGTAAAATCACTAATCCTACTGACTATACTTGTTATGGTTGTGGGAGAACAGGCCATTTCAAAACAGATTGCCCAGATTTATCTAAAAGTCAAAGAGAAGAACTAAGAGCTAAAAGGGACAGAAAACTAAAAGCCCAACGTAAAGCCATGATAGCAGAAGAAGACTCTAGCTCAAGTCACCTGTCAGATAGTTCATCAGAAGATGATGAAGCATTCTTTGCCAATGAAGAAGAAGATTGGGATGAGTGCTATGTAGGACTAGACAACGGTCTAGATGATGTAGAGGTAAACTCTTGCAACTCTAATTCTTCAAATGATATTAACCTGGAACAGGAAATAGAAGATCAAGATGAATATTCATGGGATGAAGTTAATGAGATGTTCAAGAGCTACTCGAGTATCAAGAGACTATTTAGAGAAGTTGTTGAAGAAAATGACAGATTGAAGAAATCTGAAGAAATATTGAGTAAAGCAAACACTAAATTTGTTGCTAACATCAACGATCTGGAGGAACAAATCAAAGGAAAGGACAGTGAGATTCACTCACTAAATTCAAAAGTGAAGGATCTCATCACAAGAAACAATGTAGCTGAGGAAAAGATCAAGAAAGGAAAGGAAATGATCTACAAGAGTGATGAACGTGCTAAACTGCTAATTAACATGCAGCAAAAAGGAACATCTGGAGTAGGATATCCAGGTCACTCAGAGAAGCTCTCTAGTACCATAAAATTCGTACCAGAAAGGAAATAAATACCTGACCAAGTGATAAATCTCAGAAACAAGAAAGAACAACCTCAGAAGATGATAGTGAAACAGACTGGCAACAGACAGAACCATCAAACAAAAGAACTGCCAGCAGGTTACACAGAAACAGAAAGGATTTACAAAAAGAATGTCAACAGGACATTACCCAACAGGAATGTCAACAGGACAGTACCCACTAATAAAGGATTGAAGAATGATGGAATAGAAAGATATCATCCATCTATATTTCATTCTATGTCAAAAGTTACTAATGATGGAAAGTGTTCTGGATTCGAAAAGGAACATTTGCTAATAACCAAGCACCCAAATATTGAAAGGGTAGCTAAGTGTAATTAATTGCAGGACCAGAAGACTGCAAGAAGGTACAAGATAGCTAAAGGTGCAATCTGGATCATAGATAGTGGCTGTTCGAAACACATGACATGTGACAAGAACCTACTATCAGACTATATAGAGAAACCAGGTCCTCAGGTCACCTTTGTATGTAATTCAAAAGGATATACCAGAGGATATGGAAACATAAGAGTTGGCAAGACCACCATCACCAATGTATCATATGTTGAGGGTCTTAGCCACAATCTGTTTTCTGTAAGTCAGTTCTGTGCTAATGGTAATCAGATTGTTTTTTATGCTAACAATTGTTTCGTGAAAAGCAAGGAAGGAGATGAGATACTCCTTACCGGAAAATTGCAGGATAGGTTATATATTGTGCAATGGGACAACCAGATTGAGACATGTCTGGTCACTAAAACAGTATCAGAAACTAGTTGGCTGTGGCATAAACGACTAAGTCATCTTAATTTCAAGTCAATCAATAAGATTGCACGAGAGAAACTAGTCGAAGGACTACCAGATCAAGTATATGACAAGAATCACATCTGTGAAGCATGTCAAGCTGGAAAACAAACCAGATCATCTTTTTCTAGTAAATCTGTTCAGTCATCTACCAGAATCTTAGAGTTACTACATTTAGACTTATTTGGTCCAGTTAAACCATTAAGTATAAATGGTAGAAAATACACTCTAGTCATCATTGATGATTATTCAAGATTCACATGGGTAATCTTCTTATATAAGAAGAAAGAAACATTGGAAAAACTGCCAAACTTCCTCCACAAAATTACCAAGAAAAAGGAAGTCTCTGTTACTACCATCAAAACAGATCGTGGTACAGAATTCCTAAACCAGAAAATTGAGGATTACTGCAACCAGATGGGAATCACACATCAGACATCTGCAGCCAGAACACCTCAACAGAATGGAGTAGTTGAAAGAAGAAACAGATCATTAAAGGAAGCAGCTCGCACTATGCTTAATGCAACCAGATTACCTAAGAAATTTTGTGTAGAAGCAATTTCTACAGCCTGCTATACACAGAATAGAGCTGTAGTTACCATCAGACATGGAAAGACACCATACGAAGTCTGGAACAACAGAAAGCCCAGGATACATTACTTCCGTACTTTTGGTTTTTTGTGTTACATCCATAATAATGGGAAATCACAGTTGAAAACCTTTGACAGCAAAGCTGACCCTGGAATATTCTTAGGATATTCTGATGTTAGTAAAGCTTATAGGGTTTACAACAAGAAGACCCATATTGTGGAGGTAACACCTCATATTGTCTTTGATGAATCTTTTGTCATTGACAGAGAGTTAAGTGATGATCATACACAAGGCCAGAACAAGGAAAAGAGAACAGAAGGAATTCTGCTAGAAGATATTCTAATCTGGAATACAACAGATGATAATGATATTAATGTTCCATCTAATGCTGAAGCAATAAGCTCACAGCAAGGGGGAACAGAACACATCATTCTGGACCTTGACAGATCAATAATTCAATCAGAAGGTAATCAACCAGAAGAAGGAGATAACAATGAACAAAATCACGATCAACCAGAAGAATCAAGAGATACAAATGGTTGGAACAATAATCAAGAAATTGAAGAACCAGAAGTGGACAATCCTTTTCAAACATCTCATCCAGAATTTGAGGAGCCAACGAATGAACCAGAACCTGAGATATCAGAAGAAGAAATGACCAGCAGGAGGAGATGGATACAGGACAATCATCCTCCTGAACAAATTGTTGGGAACCCAAGTGATAGAGTAAGAACCAGAAGAATGCATGGAGAGAGTGCACTTCTCAGTTGCTATCTATCACGCGTTGAACCCTCTGACATTTATGAAGCACTCAAAGATGCAGACTGGGTCATTGCTATGCAAGAAGAACTCAATGAGTTTAAAAGAAACCAAGTCTGGTATATGGTAGACAGACCAAAACATCAAGGAGTAATAGGTGTCAAATGGGTATTCAAGAATAAACGAGATGAAAACGGAGAAGTAGTCAGAAACAAAGCTAGACTTGTTGCAAAGGGATACAGTCAACAGGAAGGTATCAACTTTGACGAGACTTTTGCACCAGTTGCCAGATTGGAAGCAATCAGATTATTTCTCGCATATGCAGCATACAAGAGATTCAAAGTGTACCAGATGGATGTAAAAATTGCATTCCTAAATGTTATACTTGAAGAAGAAGTATATGTTGAACAACCACCTGGTTTTGAAGAAGGAAATCCTGACCAGAAGGTATATAGATTAGCTAAAGCTGTCTATTGATTAAAACAGGCACCAAGAGCGTGGTATGAGACGTTATCAACCTTTCTGCTGGAATCAGGTTTCAAGAGAGGTTCTGTTGACAAAACACTGTTTGTCATTAAAGTCAAAGAACATATCCTTTTGGTGCAGATATATGTAGACGACATAATTTTTGGATCTCAATCTTCCCATTTATGTGATAAATTTGCTGAACTAATGAAGAACAAATATCAAATGTCCATGATGGGCGAGATGAATTCCTTCTTAGGCTTGCATGTAAAACAACTACCAGATGGTATCTTTGTAAATCAAGCAAAGTACATTAACGATCTGGTCAACAAATTTGGAGTTAAAGACAGCAAGCCAGCCAAGATTCCAATGCAGACAAATGGAAAGATAGACCCAGATCCCGAAGGCAAACCAGCACCTATAACAAAATACAGAGGCATAATTGGCTCACTATTATACCTCACTGCAAGTCGACCAGATATCACGTTTGCAGTAGGAGTGTGTGCCAGATATCAAGCCAATCCCAAAGAATCACATATGGAAGCTGTCAAAAAGATACTTAGATATCTTAAAGGAACAGCTCAAGTTGGTCTCTGGTATCCACATGACGACAACTTTGAACTAACAGGCTATTCTGACTCAGATTATGCAGGATGCAAACTGGACAGAAAGTCTACCTCTGGCACATGTCAGTTTCTAGGAAACAAGTTGATATCTTGGTTTTCAAAGAAACAGACATCTGTCGCCACATCAACAACAGAAGCAGAATATATGGCTGCTGGAAGTTGTTGTGCACAAATCTGATGGTTGAAACAGCAACTAAGGGATTACGAGATCGAAGTAAAAGAGATACCAATATTCTGTGAGAGTTCAAGTGCAATAGCTATAACACAGAATCCAGTACTTCATACAAGGTGCAAACACGTTGATGTGAGACATCATTTTATTAGAGTTTATGTGGAGAGAAAGCACATCCAGATCGAGAAGATTCATACAGATATCCAACGTGCTGACATTTTGACTAAAGCTCTGTCAGAAGAAAGATTTAAGATGCTGTGTGGAAAGCTTGGATTACTAAGTCTGGATGATAGAATAGCAGAAGGTTAGCAGAATGTTAACAACAGAAGGTTAGCAGAATGCTAATAGCAGAAGGTTGGCAGAATGTTAACAACAAAAGGTTAGCAGAATGCTAATATCAGAAGGTTACCAGAATGTTAACAATAGAAGGTCACCAAAATGTGAAATTCATCAGAACGATGACAACAGAATGCTGTCAAGAATTACAGCATGTCAAGAAGAAAATAATAATTTCACGTGTAATAATTTACTCAAATAAGAGTATCACGTGGAAATTATTTCTTAATTACTAAGTCAAGGGGGAACTTTTTGAGGAAATTGAAGCGTCACGAGATAAAAGACGTCACTTCCCATAATCAATCTACGAGATTACAGTCTGAAAAATTATTTCTTTTCCTAGATTTTCTAAATCTTCTATTTTTGTGATGATTATCACAACTTTGGGAACTGGGATCGAAAAAATCCCTGCAAGAAATAGAAAAAGGGAAGTTGCCGAAAAGAAAGAGATACGCACACGCTCGCCTACAAACCCTAGGATCTAGAGCGTATATCTCACGCAAGGAAAGGCGGCAAAACAAAGAATGAAGCGGGAAATCTAAAAAGGGAGATATTCATCCAACCCTTCATTTTCTATGCTTTCATCCATGCCATTAATTATTATGTTATATATATGCGATATACATCTCAGAACTGTTCACCTTCATTTTCTTTGCACTGAGCACTACTTTCCTTAAGCACTTAAGATTATCTCGACTTGTTTCCTCTGCAAAACTCTTTCAAAAACATCTTACGTTTGATCATGGCACCCCAAACTTCTCTATTTCTTCAACATGTGTCTGAGGTTCAGAAGTTTCTCTCACCTGAACCATAAGCTGTGTTTGAATCTCACGGATTTCGTAAATTGGAAGAAATTTTTGCCATTGTTACTCGCTGCAAAGGTTTCTGCAATATTGTCACCTCTCATCCCAACACATTTTTGGCAAAACAACTGGCTTCATTCTATCTAACATGGCAGAATGATAAACATGGCTATGAAGCAAATGTGTTGATGCCAATCGGTGATAGAACTAGCAAAACACCATACAATGTCATTGAAATGATCAACCAGACGTATCGGTTGAAAGATGAAGGTTTAACATTAGATGATATCACTCCTGCGCAACTGCAAGAAGCAGTGGAAATAGTGATGGTGATACCGATCAAATACACTGGAAGAATGTTTCAGCGTGCCTTACTTCAACCGGGCTTCAAGTTACTACTCGAAATGGTCCAGAGAATTTTTCTCAACCATAGTGGATCGTATGATCAAGTAACACCTGAGAAATTTCGAATTCTCACGGCAGTTGTCCTAAATCTCCGAGTAAACTGGAGCAGAATACTGTTTGAATTAATGGCTAAGGAAGCAAAATTGGTCACATATACCAAGGATAGCAGAGGCAGAGGAACTTCAGTGGAAGTTAGAAGAAATCTACGACATTCCACCAAGATCAGTCTGATGGTGGAACGATTTTTTAAATAGAAAGTCTGGGATGATGCTGTGGAATTCAACACCAGTCTCTCCATACCCAAAGATCAACATCAGCTTCAAATGTCTTTGGGACTCTCACCACAATTTTTCAACAAAATACCTGATGAGGTGCACCGGGTAGCAGCTTTGGAAATGGGCAGTTCTAACCCTACATGGATACCACCTACTAAAGGTGTTGAAAAGAAGAAAGAGAAAGTTCCCAAGGAGAGAGTGGTAAAATAAAAGACAGCACGTAAACGAGGAAGTTCTGTGGAGATAGAAACGTCTGCATCTCAACCTAAACAGAAGAAACGCAGACTGCGAAAAGTTCAAGAGTCCCCACCACCACCAGAAGATGCTGCAGAACAATCAGAACCAACAGAACAAGAAAAGGAGACCACACAGGCAACAACAGAGACTCCAGCAGGTGATGTGGAACCAGAAACAAGCCATATTCCACATCAAGAGAAAGATTTTTCTCCAGCTAGAACACCTACACCCTCACCACATAGAATGGAGAAAATAAGTGAGGATGAGGAGGAAGAGGAAGGAGAATCCACAGACGAGGAGGAAGAGAGGAAAGGTCAGGCAGAGAGTGTTATCAATCTGCTAGAGAATGAAGCAGAACACTCAGTACTTCAAGAGTTTCCTGACATTCACTTGCTTCCAGAAAGCTTGGGAGTAGCAAGACGCGTCAAATTCTACTTGCTGGTCAAGGACAGCGAGTATTATATCTTTGATGCATTGCTCCAGATTAAATCAATTGATGAGTTGAAGAAGGAAGAAGCAACACTACTAAGTCTCCTTCAGGTCGCCACTGTTTAAGAAATTAGAGCAGAATACCAACAACTTATTTCTGGGCTCATGAAAGGTGAGGCAGAAATTTTGAAGATTGATCTGGGGACAATACACCAAGATGTCCAGATGGAAGAACCTGCATCAACAGACCAACAACCACCACCAGCAGCAGAACAATCCAAGAAGCCTGCCAAGACAACACCCATTATCAATCTCGACTCTGGTGATGATGAACCTATTGGACAGAGCATTGGCGGCGAACCAAGTAATGAAATATACACACACGGAGCCGCCTAGAAACTGAAGAAGCATATCAATTTCTACATGATGGAAGAGATTCTGGAGAGAGAACCCAAAACCTTCAATAACTATCAACTTGACAATCTGATCACTCTTCGCGTTGAAGATCAGATGACTGATATTTGCAACACTCTTCAAGACAAAGCAACCCAGATTCTTTCTGACTTCAACCAACATCAGAAAGACTATGTCAACGACATGGATCGTGACATCAGAGGCAAGCTCAAAACAATCAGGAAGGAACTGGATAAAAAGATAGATGATGACCGTCTACAGAATGAAACAGAGCAGGCCAGAGTTGCTCTTCGTCTCAACAGCATGGAAGAGAAGGCAGAAAAGACAACAACTCTGGTAACTGACCTTTTAGCTAAACAACAAGAAACAATAGATGCTGCTGTAGCATAGAAAAGATCTCAACTCGCTGCTCAGTTGAAAGAAGATACTGACTTATCCATCCATTCTCAATTCGCCCGATTTGAAAATGAGAAATTTGTTGAGCTGATGCAGAAACACCAAATGGATGTGTTAAATGATCTTCTTTATCCGAACCTAGAAGAATTTGAGACCCAGAACAACCGCCTTACTGCTGTCGAAGAGTTAAAAGAAACTTACGACAAAACTCTGTCCACAATGAATAGCAGGCTCGAGCAGAAACTTCATGCAACTGACCAGACAGTTAACCTATTGCTCGAGTACAAGGCTGACGCTGAAGATAAAATGGAGAAGATGACGGAAGAGATTGCCTCTCTGCGTACACTTATCACTACCCTCTTTGATGATGTCAAAAAGGGGGAAATCTCAGAAAGCAAAGGAAGTAAAGACAGCAAGAGCGTAAGGAAAGAAATTGACTTGGCAACAGAAATAGGACAGGGAACAGAAACACCAGCACCAACTCAACCCAGACCTACCACACCTCCAAGACCTGACCCCACCCTACTTGGTACAGAACAACAAGTCTCTGATACACAACGCAGCAAGGGTGACAAAGGGAAGAAACCAGTGGATGAAGGAGATCAAATTGCTGAGTTGCTGTTATTTGGAGTCAGCATGGAGCAGGCATGTGACCCAATATTCAGAACTCAATTTTACAAAGATCAGGCAGAGAAAGAGAGGAAGATAACGGCACAGGAGGCCAAGGAAAAGTCATTCCAAACACCTTTTTCATCCCCATCATCTGCTGAACGCTCACAACAACAATCCTCCCAATCAACTACTCAGTCCAAGAAGAAGAAAAAGAAACCCTTTGCCTGGAACCTATCTCTGAAGAAGCAGACACCCAACGATGCATGGGTTCCAGAAGGGGATCAAAATGACTGGGAGAAAATAAAGCAGGGTTTCATTCTGAACAGATACTTCTTGAAGGAGCCTACATATTCAGAGTCAATTCCAGATGAGGACTTCAATAGATATCTGGATAATTTCAGTGACCAGGGCCTCATACAGAGGATCAGAACAACTGCTTCTGATGCCAAAACTCAGCTCAAGGTCCCGGAGAAAGAGTTCATGGTGTGCCCAACAATACCTGGCAGCAACATACCTGATAAGACATACATTCTGAACTACATCAACCAACTGGCTAAGATCAAGGGCTACAAAATTGATAATCATGACCCAAACTATGCCAGAGTAAGAGACGGGATCTATGAGAGCATCCAGTAAGTATCTGATGCGCAGAGAGAGAAGATGAAGAAGGGCGGTGCAGCCAGATGGTTCTCTTAGATAGATCTTTCCTCTTATTTTCTGTTTTGCTCTCCATTATTTCTGTTGTCCACCTGTACTTATCGATTCTGATATCTATTGATATGGAGTTTTCAAAAGACAAAATCTTATTGTCCAGAATCTTTATTGTTATTTAACTTAAATAACAATTGGCTAATCTTTCCAGAACATGATACTTGTTTATTTGGCTACGCTGATTTAGTGTGGTTTCGACATCATCAAAAAGGGGGAAATTGTTGGGAACCCTACAGATAATTTAAGTTTTGATGATGATTCTCGAAAACACACTTGATATTATTCATGTTCTGTATTATTTCTATTTTGTCTCCTTGTAACAGATGAAAGCTGAAGCAAGTCTAAGCAACAGAAAGCTGAAGCAAGTCTAAGCAAGACAACTTTAACAGAAAGCTGAACCAGCAAGTCTTAGACAGAAAGCTGAACCAGCAAGTCTCAGACAGAAAGCTGAACCAGCAAGTCTTAGACAGAAAGCTGAACCAGCAAGTCTTAGACGGAAAAGTTGAAACAGCAAGTCTCGAACAGAAAGTTGGAGCAAATCAACTTTAACAGAAAGTTGTCCAACCAGAAAGTACTCAACCAGTGTTCAACCAGAAAGGCATTAAAACCAGAAAAGACGTAACCAGAAGGTTTCAACCAAAACAGAAATGGAACCACCAGATGACAATGCCCCTCTCATCATATCTCTTACCACGACAATATTAAAGTTCATCCATCGAGAATTGGAAAGAGAATCACTGATTGACACGAAGAAGGAAAGTAATCACAATTGATCTGCTTTCCATTCATAGAAGATTCAGTCAACGACCCTACAAGGAAAGAAGAGATATGATTGATTGGCAATCCACAAATCAAATCACGCCAATCAACAAACGGCTAGAATTTCAAAATTCAAAGCCTATATATGTTTGAAGATTTAAAGTCTGATAAGGTGAGTGCTACATTACCAAAAACATTCTCGAGCAATTCTATCACACATCAGACAAAAGCTTCAAACCGTTCGTGATCGCAATCACACCTCGATTCAAGTCTGTCTTATCGAGAAAGGAAGGAGATCTTTGCTAGCTAGTAGTTTTCTAGTGGATTAACGTGAAGAAATCCTGTTTACAGTAGTTTTCTGTAAGTTGTAAAGGGACACGACCCTTATTCATGCATAAGTTTCAATCAACCTTGTAATTGAAACTTGTGGCTCGTTCTCAGCGAGTATAAATAAGAGAGTATCCTAGTAGTGGATATCTAATCCAGTTTGGATTAGACCGTGGACGTAGGGGGTTTCCTGAACCACGTAAAATAACTGTGTTATTTACTTTCTGCATTTATATTCCAGTTGTTTTATTCACTATCTGTCACTCTCATACAAACTGCATTCTTAATCAATTCTCTAAATACTCGACTAAGATTTGAAAGGTTTTCTAATCAAAGAGCACCGACTAAGTCCACCATTTTTCCGCACACAATATACTGTTAGAAAATAAGATCACTCTTACTTTCTGCTTTGTATTACTCACTTGAGAGATTCTGCTTGGACATAATAAGATTGATTAGATAGTCAATCTGGTCTGTCACGTTGAGCAATCTGTAAACCAGAAAGCTTAAGTCTCTCTCCTTAATTAGTCAAGTAAACTGAAAAGTTTGTATTTGGTGTATTCCCCCCCCCCATACACCAAACCTTGCTCTTTCGGGACCAACATCATCCATCTGTATTCCATTCTCTGTTTAAAGTTGATAATGATGGGAACATCATTACCTGCTATATTTCTGTTCCTAACACAAAAATGTTCTGGATTCGAAAGGGAACATTTGCTAATAATCAAGCACGCAAACGTTGAAGGGTAGCTAAGTGTAATTTATTGCAGAACCAGAAGACTGCAAGAAGAAACAAGATAGCTAGAGGAACAATCTGGATAATAGATAGTGGATGTTCGAAGCACATGACTTGTGACAAGAATCTACTATCAGATTACATTGAAAAGCCAGGACCACAGGTCACCTTTGGATGTAACTCAAAAGGATATACCAGAGGATATGGAAATATAAAAGTTGGCAAGACCACCATCTCAAAAGTTTCGTATGTTGAGGGTCTTAGTCACAATCTGTTTTCTGTAAGTCAGTTCTGTGCTAACGGTAAGCAGATTGTTTTTGATACTAACAATTGCTCTGTGAAGAACAAGGAAGGAGATGAGATACTCCTTACCGGAAAATTGCAGGATAGCCTATATATTGTCCAGTGGACAAACCAGATCGAGACCTGCTTAGTCACTAAAACTGTATCAGAAATAGGCTGGTTATGGCACAAGAGGTTGAGTCACCTAAATTTTAAGTCAATCAACAAGATTGCCAAAGAAAAATTAGTGGAAGTACTACCAGATCAAGTATATCATAAAAATCATATATGTGATGCCTGTCAGGCTGGAAAGCAAACCAGATCATCCTTTACAAGCAAAACAGCTCACTCAACATCAAGAATACTGGAGCTTTTGCATCTGGATCTGTTTGGACCAGTTAAACCACTAAGCATAAATGGGAGAAAATACACCTTAGTAATCATAGATGACTACTCAAGGTTCACCTGGTTCATCTTTCTGTTAAAGTAGAAAGAGACATTAGCCAAACTACCTGATTTTCTACACAAGATCACCAAACAGAAAGAGGTGAGTGTAGCTACTATCAGAACAAATCGAGGAACATAATTTCTCAACCAGAAGATTGAAGCATATTGCAATAAGATGGGAATCACTCATCAAACTTCAGCTGCTAGAACACCTCAACAAAATAGAGTTGTTGAAAGGCGAAACAGATCACTTAAAGAAGCAGCTCGTACTATGCTAAATGCTACCAATCTACCCAAGAAATTCTGGGCAGAAGCTGTCTACACAGCCTGTTATACTCAGAATAGATCATCAATCACACTCAGACATGGAAGGACTCCATATGAGATCTGGAACAATAGAAAGCCTAAGATTTCTTACTATTGTACTTTTGACTGGGAGTGGCTTGATCTGGAACAATAAGGTTGGGAGTTGCTTGATCTACTTGATGGTTATATAGATATCTTCTGAGCTTGAGCAGGTGGTGGGCTGGGTCGATCTGGTGCAATTTGCAGCTCAGGTTGAGCTTTTATCCTTTCATCTGTGGCACCAGATTGCCCCTTGCCCTTTTCAACCACTATCTCCTTTCCTTTCTCTTTTCTTCTCTCCTTTCCCTTCTTGGATCCTTCCCCCTTTTCGACATCATCAACATACATTTTGACGAGTGCCGTAAGGGAGAGGATCTCCTCCTTCATCTTTTTTACTTCTTTCTCAGAGTCTATCTTTTGCGTGAGCAGAGAGGTGATGTTCAAGTTCGAGTCGTCGATCTGTTTTTGCAGAGAGGATTTAGCTTTTGCTAGATTAGCTTTGTAGCCTTCTTGGTCTTCCTTGAGTATCTCAATTTCATCAAAATATGAATCTATTAGAGTCTTAGTGGGATAGCGCAGTTCACTCATCTTCCTTTCTACAAAACTCTTCCCTTCATTTTCAAACTTCCAAAATTGCGCTCTGGTTTCTGCATTGACTGCCTTAATCACCTCTTCAGTTATCCCATCCGTCTGCTCCTTGACAATGGTATTGTTGGGAACCCTAAGATTAGTGTTGATGATGGTCTCTCGAAACA
>JAPKLX010003728.1:0-10707 GCA_026898415.1 Leonotis leonurus
TTTTCATAGGGTAAGAAAAGCCTACTTGAATGGTCTTGATAGGTGTTTGCCTTGTTCTCGTGATGCGGATCCGACCTCTCGTCGAAACCTTTCATAAGAATCTCGAGTGAGATATAATCTTCTAGTGCTTTTAACATATTCTAAGTATAAAGAATATTTTCCTTTTATGGCTTGGGAATTATTCTCAAATCTCTACTCAACTATTATACAAGTCTAGAAATTGAAATTCTAGAGGGGTCGTAAATGATGGTTTCTAAGTCACCTTACGATTCGGTAATTTACTATATCAAATAAATAATTGTTGGGCAATATATATATATAAGGTATTTCTAATTTAATATTTTGATGTTTAAATCAAAATAACTAATTTATCTAGATTTAACTAACCTCAAAAATCATACTCTAAATGTGGTTTATAATTTAATCATTTCTTGTGATTAAATTCTAATTAATCAATTAAATTCTAATTTAGAATTTTAGTTGCTAATTAGAAATTTAAATCTTCTTTCAAAAATATATTCTTGGGCTTGGTCTAATTAAATGAGTCTTGATCTATAGAGTGCTACTAACCCAATTAATTTAATTAAGTGAGCCCATCCTTATTAATAGGTCAAACCCAAGAGAAAAAAAAATGTCATTGGCCCATCATTTTGTTAATTTTCGGCCCAACAATTATATTGTCTAATTCAACTCTTATACCCGACCCGGCCCATGACCCGGGTCCAATTTCTAGATTCTTCAATTTCCCCAACCTAACTAATTCAATTAAAACCCAATTCTTTCCAATTCCCAGCAATTCCATTCCCTTCTTTCCTCTGTTCTCTCTCGCTCACCCTTCTCCACCGTGCTCTCTGCTCTCTCTCGCCGTGTTCTCTCTCTCTCTCGCTGTCTCTTTCTTTGCTCACCGACGCGCCCTCTTCACCGCGCCACCAACGTCACCGCGCACCACCGCGCTTCCTTCAAGTTGCACCACCGTCATCACTGCGCACCACTGCGCAGCTCTTCTTCCCGTTCAAGCTCCGCCACAGCAGCATCGCAGCAGCAGCAGCAGCAGCTCGCAGCAGCAGCTGCATCGCCGCGCTCCACCACCACCACAGCTCCATCACCGGGTTCGTGCAGCAGCGAGCTCCAGCATCGGCTTCATTGCCGAGCTCCAGCGCCGAGCTCCTGCCGAGCTCCAGCACCGAGCTCCAACCGAGCTCCAGCGCCGAGCTCTCGCACGCGCCAGACTTCTCCGCCCGAGGTCCAGCTCGCTCCATTGCCGAGCTCCAGCCCGTGCTCCAGCTCGCTCCATTGCCGAGCCCCAGCCCGAGCTCCAGCTCGCTCCATTGCCGAGCCCCAGCCCGAGCTCCAGCCCGAGCTCCTGCCGAGCTCCAGCACCGAGCTCCAACCGAGCTCCAGCGCCGAGCTCCCGCAGCCACCTCCTCCGCTTCTTCCCTATCTTCTCCATCGTTTGTTTCTTTTTCTATCTACTTAGTTATAGAACATTTTATGATCTGAGAATTTCCTTTCCTTCTCAATTTCGTGAGTTAATGAAATCTTATAAATGTTCAAATTTTACAGATTGGTTTCGGTTGGTTTCGAGGTCTGCCGGAGCCGTTCGGGGCCTGCTCGAGGCCAACCGAGGCTGTCCGGAGCCGTGCGGGGCTGTTCGAGGTTGCTCGGGGCCTGCTCGAGGCCATCCGAAGCTGTTCGGAGCCGTGCGGGGCTGTTCGAGGTTGCTCGGGGCCTGCTCGAGGCCATCCGAAGCTGTTCGGAGTGGTGCGGGGCCATTCGGAGTTTGTCCGAGGTAATTCGAGGCTGTTCGGAGGAAATCCTTGTCTCATAAACTTCTTATTACTCTAGTTTGTTAGGTGTAAGTCTTATATTCTTCTTCTTTTATTATGCAGCTCATAGGTTAGGGTAGGTCGTTCATCCATATTCATCTGTGACTTAGGCGATTTCTGTAACATGCCTTTAACTCTACATTCAACATTTATCAGATTTCATCCATGCTTAAAGTGCAGTACCTAACTCTGAGCTTAGAAATTCTAAATTCAAATCAGTTCTTAAGTTCGAAGCATGCTAGGTTCATTCTAAGTTGTTTGCATGCATAATCCATTTCTAAATCTAGTTTTAAGAGGTAGGAACATAAAATGCTAGAGCTTCAAACTCTTACCTCAAGCTGTCTCTATCTCCTTTCCCCCGCTTCTTCTTCAGATTTCAATTCGGCAGCGTTTTGGTGTGAGTAGTATTTAGGTGTGGTTTGAGCTCAAATCTTCCCCCTTTATATAGAGGATTGAATCTATATTCTATGCTAATCATATGCGGTTGCTTATTCCTTTGGATCTACAGGCATGGCGATTGGGGAGAAGCTGGAGAGTCGCTGCACAGCTAGGCTTTGTAGGGGCAGCGCACGCTAGCTCATGATTTGGAGAAGATGAACAGTTGCACGCTTGTTTTGATTTATGGGTTACTTTTCATAGGCTTATCTCCCTACTGTAACTACACGCAATTGCTTCTGAATGTCTGTATATATATATATTACATGCATACGTACGTCTATATACATATATTATATCTTAGTGTAATGTACATCCCACTATATATATATATTACGTATATCTATATATGTATAGTATATCCTTGTGTGTTATATTTGTATCTAATAAATCATACTGACCAAATATGCATTACTAATTATTCTTCTCCCTTTAACAATAATTAATTTAACAAATCAGTATTTGATAATTTATACTTCTCATCTTAACAAGTAAGTATTTGTACTAATTTAAATACTAACAATGGCACTAATCATATTAGGCATAAATCACTCTCAATGGCCATCCTTGTAAATGAAATCCGATTAAGTGATGACATTAACTATTAAATCACTACAAGTGCTCGTTACTCTAAATATACAACAAACATTTGGCCTCGTAATTTAATCCAAGTATGCGCAATTAGAGAGATTTTAGAGCTTTAGAAAATTTATTTAAGATTTAAAAGACGGGATATTACATTCTACCCCTCTAACTAAAAATTTCGTCCCGAAATTTGCATATTCTCATCGAACAGTTCGGGGTATTTTTCTCGCATCTTTTCTTCGAGTTCCCATGTGGCTTCTTCTTGCCCATGGTGCCTCCATAATACTTTTACTAGACTTATTGATTTGGTTCGAAGCTGCTGAACCTTCTTATCTAAGATAGCTTCGGGTTTCTCCTCATAGCTCAAGTCGGGGTTAAGAATCATCTCTTCTTGGTGAATAACGTGTTTTGGGTCAAACACGTACTTTCTAAGTTGAGATACGTGGAACACGTTATGCACGTTCCCAAAGCTCGGTGGTAACGCCAGTCGGTATGCTACCGACCCTATTCTTTCTAGAATTTCGTAGGGTCCTACGAAACGGGGTCTCAGCTTTCCCTTAACACCGAATCTAATGATTCCTTTAGACGGAGATACCTTCAAGAAAACTTTATCTCCCACCTCAAATTGTAGTTCAGTTCTGCGGGTGTCGGCATAGGATTTCTGTCTGTCTTGAGCTTCCTTAATTCTTCCTCGGATTTGACGAACAATTTCGATCATTTCACTGACAGAATCAGGACCCACTATTGCTCGCTCGCCGACTTCATCCCAATAAAGCGGCGATCGGCACTTCCTCCCGTACAGGGCTTCGTACGGCGCCATTTCTATTGTTGCTTGGTAGCTATTGTTGTAGGCAAATTCTATCAAGGGTAGTACTGCTTCCCAGCTCCCACCTCTGTCGAGAACCACAGTTCTTAACATATCTTCTAGGGTTTGAATCGTTCTTTCTGACTGTCCGTCAGTCTGTGGGTGGAAGGCAGTACTGAAGTTCAGTCTAGTGCCTAGTTCTTTTTGCAAGCTCATCCAAAATCTGGATGTGAATTTCGAGTCTCGATCTGAGGTGATCGATACTGGTACGCCGTGGAGACGTATAATCTCGCGAACGTACAGTTGGGCTAACTTATCCGATCCATAGGTGATCATTATTGGTATGAAATGAGCACATTTCGTGAGTCTGTCCACAATCACCCAGATAGAGGTGTTTCCACGCTTGGACTTAGGCAATCCAGTCACAAAATCCATAGCGATGTGCTCCCATTTCCATTCCGGGATTTCTAAAGGTTGTAGCTTCCCATGGGGTCGCTGGTGTAGTGCCTTGACTTGCTGACAAGCTAGACATCTTTCCACGAAGGACGCTATGTCTCGTTTCATTTCTTCCCACCAAAATTTCCTCTTCAGGTCACGGTACATCTTTGTACTCCCGGGGTGAGCGGTGTAGGGAGTGTCATGTGCTTCACTCATGATTATCTCCTTTATTTCTGGATCCTTCGGAATGCATAGCCTTCCCTCGAAGGTGATGGCATTATCAGCTCCTTCTTGATAATTCGGGGTTTCGTTCTTTCTCACTTGGAGTCTGATCCTTTCTAAGGCCTCGTCTGTCCTTTGGGCCTCCAGGATCCTATTCCGTAAGTCAGGCTCGACTACTAGAGTAGCAAGAATTTCTTCTACGGTCTCAGGAGGTGGTAGAACTTCTAAGTTCATTTTACTGAACTCCTTTATGAGTTCCGCCTCTCGAGTGAGGAGATAAGCCAGTTTTGAAGATGTTTTACGACTCAAGGCGTCGGCTACCACGTTAGCCTTACCCGGATGGTAGTTTATACCACAATCGTAATCCTTTACTAGTTCAAGCCATCTCCTCTGTCTCATGTTGAGATCCTTCTGCTCGAAGAAATATTTGAGGCTTTTATGATCTGTGAAAATCTCGCACCGAACTCCGTAGAGGTGGTGCCTCCAGATTTTCAAGGCGTGTACGACGGCAGCTAACTCCAGATCGTGGGTAGGGTAATTGAGCTCATGTGGTCTGAGCTGTCGGGATGCATAAGCTATCACCTTCCCGTCTTGCATCAGTACACACCCTAGCCCGATCTTGGATGCGTCGGTGTAGACTACATACTCCTTGTGGGGTTCTGGGACTGCGAGCACAGGAGCAGTGGTCAATTTCTCCTTTAGCAGTTGGAAGCTAGCCTCGCATTCTGGCGACCACTTGAATTTGATTCCTTTCTGAAGAAGTTGGGTCATCGGCCTAGCTATTTTGGAGAATCCTTCGATGAATCTCCGATAGTACCCAGCTAACCCTAAGAAACTTCTGATTTCGTTAGGAGTTGTGGGTGCTTTCCATCCTTGTACTGCTTCCACCTTAGCGGGGTCTACCTTAATCCCTTCTGATGACACAATGTGTCCGAGAAAAGCTACTTCGTTGAGCCAGAACTCACATTTACTGAATTTAGCATAGAGTTTCTCGCTCCTAAGGGTTTCCAAGACGATTCTCAAATGATTTTCGTGTTCGTCTCCACTCTTAGAGTAGATCAGAACATCGTCTATAAATACCAGGACAAATTTATCAAGGTATGGGTGGAAGATGCGGTTCATCAGGTCCATGAACACGGCTGGTGCATTAGTCAATCCAAACGGCATCACTACAAACTCGTAGTGTCCATAACGGGTTCGGAATGCCGTTTTGGGAACATCTTCTGTTCGGATCCTTAGCTGGTGGTAACCCGATCTTAGATCGATCTTTGAGAAGACGCTTGCTCCTTTCAGTTGGTCGAATAAGTCATCTATTCGCGGCAATGGGTACCGGTTCTTCAAGGTCATTTTATTCAGGCCTCGGTAATCTATACACATCCTTAGGGTGCCGTCCTTCTTCTTTACGAAGAGTACTGGGGCTCCCCAAGGTGATACGCTGGGTCTGATAAAACCGAGATCTAAAAGTTCCTGGAGTTGGATCTTGAGCTCCTCCAATTCTTTCGGTGCCATCCTATAAGGTGCCTTGGAAATTGGTGCAGATCCGGGTTCTAGATCGATCGTAAATTCTAATTGTCGGTTTGGAGGTAGGCCCGGCAACTCTTCTGGAAACACGTCTGGGTATTCCCGTACGATGGTTACGTCCTCGATTCTTCGCTCTTCTTTGGCCCCTCCATTCAAAGAGACTAAATACGCCGAGCAACCCTTCTTTACCATTTTCTCGGCTTGTAAGGCTGAGATAATCGACTTCCTTCGAGTTGCGGTGATCCCATGAAAACTCGTAGGTTCCCTCCTAGGGGGTCGGAAAGATATTTGCCTCTCATGGCAAAGGATCGTGGCATAGTTTTCAGCTAGCCAATCCATTCCTAGGATTATGTCCACGTCATTCATCGGTAGTATGCTAAGATTGTTCGCTAGCACCTTAATAGATCCTATGTTCAGGCTCAGATTCGAGCAAGCATGAGTGATAGTAGTGATTCCTCCTAGAGGTGAAGAAACATTCATGGATGTTCCTATAAGTTCTGAATCCAACTCTAGGTTCTCTACGCATGATTTAGCAATGAAGGAATGAGAAGCTCCCGTATCAAATAAAATTATCACTGGGGTGTCTAGGAGTATTCCCATACCTGTCAGATTTCCCTGACTTCCTTCAGGCTGCTTTTGGTTCATCGCATAAGCCCGGGCTCGCTGTGGCTTCCTCTGTGATGGGTACTGAGGGTACTGAGGTGGAGGTGGCGGCAATTGGTGTTGTTGCTGTTGAGTCTGAGGCTGAGCCTGCATGGCCCGAACATATTGTCTCTGGTTTGGCTGGTTAGGCCTGGAGCCTCCTCCTTGCTGCCTTGTGGGACAGGTCCTAGCTATATGTCCTTTCTGTCCACAGGCGAAGCAGCTATCGCTGCCAGCCCGGCACTCTCCCAGGTGCATTTTCTTGCATTTTACGCAAGTGGGATATTTCTGTGGGTGATCATTGGCTGGTACTACAAAGTTTGACCTTTCCTGGTGGTGGGACCGGTTTTGCCCTTCCCATGGCTTCTTCTGAGCTGTGTTGCCCCGATTGTCCTCCCACTTGCGCTTCCCTTTATGGTTCTGGGAAGGTGTTGGGGTGAACGTTGGTGGTGCCGCAACCACTGCTCTCTCTCCTGGCATAGCCGCCTCGATATCTAGGGCGCGGCTAAGTGATTTTGGGTAAGATAAGCCCCCGTGGCTAGCCAGCGCCATCCTGATCTCGTGCCTTAGTCCGGCACAGAACTTCTCAGCCATCTTTTCATCGGTGTCCACCTGCTCTGGGGCATACCGAGACATGTCGCAAAAGGTCCGGTCGTATTCTGTGACCGACATCCTTCCTTGCTTCAAGTTATAAAATTCCATTTCCTTCTTCTTCCTATAGCTTTTAGGGATATACTTATCGTATATTCCCGTCTTAAACTCTTCCCAGGTCATGTTCCCCCGCTGTTCTGGGGTCATTGTCTTCCTCCTGGCCTCCCACCAGAAGTCAGCTGATCCAGTCAGTTGGAAGGAAACGCACGTCATGCGCTCTTGATCCGTACAACGGAGGAAGTTGAAAATGCGCTCTAATGCGCGCACCCATACTTCTGCTTCAGCTGGGTTACCTAACCCGTTGAAGGTGGGTGGATTCTGTCGGAGGAAAAGTTCCTCGATTCTTCTAGCAGGCGGTGGGTGGGGTGGGGTTACCTCACGCTCTGTGGCCGGTCCTCTCTCCTCATTATTTGGATTAAGTCCCCTTCCTCGGCCTCTCGGGCGTCCTCTTGGCGGCATTCTGTTAATATAAGTTGTTCTTATCTTATTGGGGAGATTTTGTTGCATATTATAATTAATAATATGGAGTCTTACTTAACATCTGATATTTCGAAGCAATGGAATTTACGGAATTAGAAATAGGCATTGCGTATAACAAAATGGACCCTCGGGGTCATCATAATTCATATCATATATTGCCTCAGCGAGGTCTAGCTCCATACAAAATCCTTCTAGGATGCCATCACAATAGGTACTCAGCTTCGAAACACTAGCTACTGTGTTTTCGTGCTGTCCAAAATATCTGATACTATGCTAATACGGAACGGTCCATAATAACTATCGTTTCCGACTACAAAATATATATCATCGGTACGGTCTACACGTATGATCTATTACTGATGAGTACAAAATATCGACCTAGCTACTCCTGGGTGACGCAGCTAAGGTACTCCTCCTCGTCTGGGGCCTCCTCATCCCAGTCAGGCTCCCAAGCCTCATCATCGGGGTCGACCTCGGGGGCTACCTCCTCCTCCGGGTCCTCGTCCGGATCCTCCTCCTCTGGATCCTCCTCGGGGTCTTCCTCCTCAGGATCCTCCTCCTCCGGATCCTCCTCGGGGTCCTCCTCTGGTGCCCCTGCTATCGTCTCACCATATATCCTCAGCGGTTCCCTCGCTCTCTCCAACAGTCTCCGAATCCTGGCGTCAGCCTCATCCCAATCGAGGGGTGCCTCCCTCTTCCGGGAGGGGCCCTCGTCTGCCGGGGTGAGAGTGAGGCCCGATCTCTCGGAGCTCCTAGGGTATGGAATCTGGCGGCGATCCTCCTCCGATGTCTCCAGAACTGGGGCCTTGCCCCTATCATCACCATCCGCTAGTCGGGTCCTAACGAGCCAAAACGGCATCGTGCCCGAGTCGTCGTCGCCAACTAGGGGTCGACTGGAAGAAGGTAGTCGTCGTACTCCTGTGGTGGGGCGAGAGGGACCTGTCTCAGCCTCGTGATGCCCTCGGTGCTCTGGCATCTGTGTCTGCGGTGGAACGGGAGGTGTAAGGTGCTCCTCTGCAGGGCTGAAGGGCTCCATACCATCGTCGCGGGGAGCCTGGAACTCCGGCACCGGCTCGCCATAGAATAGGCTGTACGTCGGAGCTATGGGGATCACTCCTGCCGGGAGGTATGTCTGAATCAGGGGTGCCCAAAATGGTGGCTCGCCCCCTGCTATGATCAAATCGCCGGGTCGTATGTATGGTCCCTCCGGTGGGCTATGGTATGTCTCCCAAAAATGGAGGATCGTGGTAATAAATCCTCGTACGTCAACCCCACGATCGTAACTGTGTCCGATCGGCTGGATAAAATCGCCCACAATCATTCGGGCCCATCCCTGCCACCTGGCAGGCAACAACGGAATCAGTCGCATCGCTCCATCCATCTCCGTCGCTCCGTGGAGCCTAGCGGCTTCCCACCTCCTCAAGTAATGACCCAAAAACTCCCCTAAGGTATCCCGCGGGTCGGGTCCGTAGAACTGGTATGCACGTAAAGGATCGGGTCTATGCGTCATCCTCTTCCTAGCAGTCTGGATAAACCTCGCCACTAAAAAGAAATATACAGGTAGTCAGTACTCGGAATATCACATTCTAACTATACATCATAAGCCATCATGGTTTGCTTAAGTCAATTGTTCTATTGGTGTTTTGGTTGTTAGTGGAGGGAAATGCCCTTAGGGTGAAATCTCGTTCGAGGATTGGAATTTGTTTTCTTTAGATCTTACTGTTCTTGGATACTTAGATTCTCGTTTTGGAATTTGGATTTGCTTCCTTCGCGTCTTATCGTTCTTAGATACTTAGGTTCTTGTCAACCAACTTGCGGTTTATTCTCAAGTTCGGAGTTGACGATGAATCAATAAGTATTGACTCTTACCGCTATTTGCTAAGTCGAAGAAGATATCATTATGATTCTTCTTTGTTTATTCGATTCGTTGAGGTGTTCGAGAAAGTTCACTCTAGTTTGCGTTCTATCTTCTTGTTCAAAGGGTTTATGTTTGTCGTTAATTCCTTAGTCATAAGGAAAGATTCTTAAGTTCTAGAGATCCGAACTTAGAGCGAGAGATTTGATTCAAATCTCCCTCTACTTGGAAGCTTTTATCGTAAGGCGTGTGCCACGTCTAGAGGGCAGGATACGCAGGGGTGCTAGGCTTTTGTCGACTCATTTGGTTAGTCTAGTGAAACGATACTAGACTCGAGGTTTGAAGAAAGACTCTTGGGTATAGAGCACAAATGCTCTGATACCACTCTGTCACGCCCGCTTTCTACTAATTCTGGTAAAGCCGGGAACATGACCAACGAAATGAATAATTGATAAGAGAAGAAGATAATTATTCATTTCATAACATAAAATAAGGGCCAAACCCGTAAAATCGGGAAGTCAGAGTCATAAGCTCGTTACATTTCATAACAGAATATAGAGTTTTGTCTCAGATCTACTACGTAAAAGTCTAGCAGCGGAACTTTCAGGATCGCATAACGAAATCCTACGTGTATGAAGACACGCAGAACCCCCAAGAGTCAGCTACTAAGGAGTCCGACAAAAGCACGACAAAGCACCCACGTCTTCTTCATTCTTATCCTGCACGTTTAGAAATACATGCAGGGCTGAGTACAAATTGTACTCAGTAGACACGTGCCGAAATCGCACACATACATAACACCTATCAAGACCATTCAAGTAGGCTTTTCTTACCCTATGAAAATATATGTGTGTATGCTTTCAAATGGAATGAGTTATTTTTCAAAAGCACTGTCTTGCCATAAATGTTTTGATTTATGTATGATGCCTATCTGTTATATGTATAATCGAATTCGGGTCCCAGTACATTAGATATGCTACTCGGACTAGTGTACACAGGACCGTGAGTCATCTAGATGTTGACCGGTCGAGTGTCTGTGGGAAGTGGCCACTTCCCCGGCACATAGAAACCTCAGATATGGTTGATTACAAAGAACTAGGACTGCAGTCAAACTAGAACTTTCTCAAGAAATGATTTTGTGAACATAGGTGCTTTAGAGACAAAATCCCTATGATTCACTCGAATGGCATGACAGTTATATATGTATGTGTGCGATTTCGGCACGTGTCTACTGAGTACAATTTGTA
>JAPKLX010001467.1:4232-18652 GCA_026898415.1 Leonotis leonurus
GAAAGATGAAAGAAGTCTCAGACAGAAAGCTGAAGCAAGTCAACTTTGACAGAAAGTTGAACCAGAGACTTAAACCAGAAAGTTGAAAGATGCCAACCCAGACAGAAAGTTGAACCAGAAACACTTAACCAGAAAGTTCAACCAGATCAACTTTCAAAAACTGAAATCAGATGAAATGTCTCTGAAATCCCAAAGTCTTAACAAGTCCCTCGTGCCACAAAAGGAATAGAATCAATCAAGACCAGAAAAGGAAAGCTATCTGTTAAACGATCTGCTTACCATATTTGGAGGATTCTATCAAACGCATTAGAAGGCAAGAGGAGATAATCTTGGGATCCACTTTCCTTGATTGATGAAATCACATTTATTTCAAATCAATCAAGTTCAACGGTCAGAATTTTAAAATTCTACATCTATAAAAGCTCGGAACAAAGATTAGCAGAGATGCATGCGAATAAGCTTGCTATATCATTCAAATCTACTCTGCCCAGAAATCATCTCATCCATCAAAGCATTTACTGAGAAAAGATTTCAACCAGATCGTGTTCCGAACCGTTCGTTATCATAATCATCCCTCGATTCAAGTCTGTCTTATCGAGAAAGGAAGGAGATCTTTGCTAGCTAGTAGTTTTCTAGTGGATTAACGTGAAGAAATCCTGTTTACAGTAGTTTTCTGTAAGTTGTAAAGGGACACGACCCTTATTCGTGCATAAGTTTCAATCAGGTTTGTAATTGAAACTTGTGGCTCGTTCTCAGCGAGTATAAATAAGAAGAGTATCCTAGTAGTGGATATCTAATCCAGTTTGGATTAGACCGTGGACGTAGGGGGTTTCCCGAACCACGTAAAATAACTGTGTTATTTACTTTCTGTATTTTTATTTCAGTTGTTTTATTCACTATCTGTCATACTCATTCAAACTGCATTCTTAATCAATCCTATAAATTCTTGGTTAAGTTTTCTAAAGGTTTTCTAAAACAAGAGCACCGACTAAGGCCACCATTATTCCGCACACAATACACTGCTGGAGAATAAGATTACTCTTACTTTCTGCTTTGTATTACTCTCTCGAGAGATTCTGCTTGGACAAAACACGATTGATTAGATAATCGATCTGGTCTGTCATATTGAACAATCTGTAATACAGAAAGCTTAAATCTCTCCTTTTAATTAGTCATGTAAACTGAAAAGTTTGTGTATTTGGTGTATTCCCCCCCATACACCAAACCTTGCTCTTTCGGGACCAACAAGTGGTATCAGAGCAGTGGTTCATACGACCATTGTTTTGTTTCACAAGGTTAACACCTACGTGGTCAACTTGAATAGATCTAGAAAATCTTTCTATCATTTGCATCCTATCTGTCATTATGGAGTCATCTGTTATCAGGGCATGCGAAGAATTCTCCATCCCAGGCTACAGAGAGTGGAGTTTCAGAATCAAGATGTGTCTCAAGGCTCATCACTGCCTGATGTGGAAGGTAATTGAAGAAGGACCATTGGCCATTACTGAAGAAACAACTCGCATCACTGAAACAGGAGTTGTTAAAGTGGATGTACTCAAAGATCCCAGAAAATACACACCTGAAGAAAGAAGAGAAGCAAATCTTGATGATTTTGCCAAAGGAGTTATTTCCAGTACTGTAAAAGGAGTCCATCTGGCTAAGATTCAAGATCTCGATACAGCCAAAGAAATGTGGGAAGCCTTGAGAGATCTCAGTCTAGGCTCTGAAGCAATGATTGAGAACAAGCTGTCCCTAGCATGTAACAAGTTCGATGAATTCAAGATGAAACCTGGAGAAACCATTGAACAGATGAAGAACAGGTTCATTGAAGTACTACTTGAAGTTTCTGCTTTAAAAAAGAATAAGTACACACAGAGAGAGAAGAATCTCAAGATTCTTAGAGCTCTACCACCAAGCTGGGAGATTTATTCAGCTATGCAACCTCTACGTGCTGATTTTAATGACTTGTCCGTAGAAGCTCTATTTGATCACCTAGCTGTCCATGAATGTGACATCAGAAGGATTCACGGACCAGATCATTCCTCCAGTAAGAAGAGCGAGAATAACTCAAAGAAGGAGAAAGAGACTGCCTTCGAAGCGAAGTGCAAAACAGATGAATCAGCAGCCTCTACCACACCAGAAGAAGGAGGATATGATAAGTTACTCAAAGAATTCTCACTGATTGCAAAGAGAATGGACAAAATGGAAATCAGATCAAGAAAGTACCGAAGGTTCTACAAAGACAACAAGAGCAGATACCAGAAGAACAAAGAAGCAGAACGATCTGATGACAAAACAGAAAGTAGAGGTAATGGTAAAATCACTAATCCTACTGACTATACTTGTTATGGTTGTGGGAGAACAGGCCATTTCAAAACAGATTGCCCAGATTTATCTAAAAGTCAAAGAGAAGAACTACGAGCTAAGAGAGACAGAAAACTAAAAGCTCAACGTAAAGCCATGATAGCAGAAGAAGACTCTAGCTCAAGTCATCTGTCAGATAGTTCATCAGAAGATGATGAAGCATTCTTTGCCAATGAAGAAGAAAACTGGGATGAATGCTATGTAGGACTAGACAACGGTCTAGATGATGTAGAGGTAAATTCTTGCAACTCTAATTCTTCAAATGATATTAACCTGGAACAGGAAATAGAAGATCAAGATGAATATTCATGGGATGAAGTTAATGAGATGTTCAAGAGCTACTCGAGCATCAAGAGACTATTTAGAGAAGTTGTTGAAGAAAATGACAGATTGAAGAAATCTGAAGAGATATTGAGTAAAGCAAACACTCATTTTGTTGCTAACATAAACGATCTGGAAGAACAGATCAAAGGAAAGGACAGTGAGATTCACTCACTAAATTCAAAAGTGAAGGATCTTATCACAAGAAACAATGTAGCTGAGGAAAAGATCAAGAAAGGAAAAGAAATGATCTACAAGAGTGATGAACGTGCTAAACTGCTAATTAACATGCAGCAAAAGGGTATATCTGGAGTAGGATATCCAGGCCACTCAGAAAAGCTCTCTAGTACCATAAAATTCGTACCAGAAAGGAAACAAATACCAGACCAAGTGATAAATCTTAGAAACAAGAAAGAACAACCTCAGAAGATGATGGTGAAACAGACTGGCAACAGACAGTACCATCAAACAAGAGAACAACCAGAAGATTACACAGGAACAGAAGGGGTACACAACAAGAATGTCAACAGGACATTAACTAACAAATATGTTAACAAGACATTACCCAACAAATTTGTCAACAGGACAGTACCCACTAATAAAGGTTTGAAGAATGATGGAATAGAAATATATCATCCATCTATATTTCATTCTATGTCAAAAGTTGATAATGATGGAAATACTATCACTTGCTATATTGCTATCCCCAACCCAAAAGTGTTCTGGATTCGAAAGGGAACATTTGATAATAACCAAGCACCCAAATATTGAAAGGGTAGCTAAGTGTAATTAATTGCAGGACCAGAAGACTGCAAGAAGGTACAAGATAGCTAAAGGTGCAATCTGGATCATAGATAGTGGCTGTTCGAAACACATGACGTGTGACAAGAACCTACTATCAGACTATATAGAGAAACCAGGTCCTCAGGTCACTTTTGGTTGTAATTCAAAAGGATACACCAGAGGATATGGAAACATAAGAGTTGGCAAGACCACCATCACAAATGTATCATATGTTGAGGGTCTTAGCCACAATCTGTTTTCTGTAAGTCAGTTCTGTGCTAATGGTAATCAGATTATTTTTGATGCTAACAATTGTTTCGTGAAAAGCAAGGAAGGAGATGAGATATTCCTTACCGGAAAGTTGCAGGATAGATTGTATATTGTACAATGGGACAATCAGATTGAGACATGTCTGGTCACTAAGACAGTATCAGAAACTAGTTGGCTGTGGCATAAACGACTAAGTCATCTCAATTTCAAGTCAATCAATAAGATTGCACGAGAGAAACTAGTCGAAGGACTACCAGACCAAATATATGACAAGAATCACATCTGTGAAGCATGTCAAGCTGGAAAACAAACCAGATCATCATTTTCTAGCAAATCTGTCCAGTCATCTACCAGAATCTTAGAGTTACTACATTTAGACTTATTTGGTCCAGTTAAGCCATTAAGTATAAATGGTAGAAAATACACTCTGGTCATCATTGATGATTATTCAAGATTCACATGGGTAATCTTCTTATATAAGAAGAAAGAAACATTGGAAAAGCTGCCAAACTTCCTCAACAAAATTACCAAGAAAAAGGAAGTCTCTGTTACTACCATCAGAACAGATCGTGGTACAGAATTCCTAAACCAGAAGATTGAGGATTACTGCAACCAGATGGGAATCACACATCAGACATCTGCAGCCAGAACACCTCAACAGAATGGAGTAGTTGAAAGAAGAAACAGATCATTAAAAGAAGCAGCTCGCACTATGCTTAATGCAACCAGATTACCTAAGAAATTTTGGGCAGAAGCAATCTCTACAGCTTGATATATACAGAATAGAGCTGTAGTTACCATCAGACATGGGAAGACACCATACGAAGTCTGGAACAACAGAAAGCCCAGGATACATTACTTCCGTACTTTTGGTTGTTTATGTTACATCCATAATAATGGGAAATCACAGTTGAAAACCTTTGATAGTAAAGTTGACCCTGGAATATTCTTAGGATATTCTGAAGTTAGTAAAGCTTATAGGGTTTACAACAAGAAGACCCATATTGTGGAGGTAACACCTCATATTGTCTTTGATGAATCTTTTGTCACTGACAGAGAGTTGAGTGATGATCATATACAAGGCCAGAACAAAGAAAAGAGAACAGAAGGAATTCTGCTAGAAGATATTCTAATCTGGAATACAACGGATGATAATGATATTGATGTTCCATCTAATGCTGAAGCAATAAGTTCACAGCAAGGGGGAATAGAACATATCATTCTGGACCTTGATAGATCAATAACTCAACCAGAAGGTAATCAAACAGAAGAAGGAGATAACAATGAGCAAAATCATGATCAACCAGAAGAATCAAGAGATACAAATGATTGGAACAATAATCAAGAAATTGAAGAACCAGATGTGGACAATCCTTTTCAAACATCTCATCCAGAATTTGAGGACCCAACAAATGAACCAGAACCTGAGATATCAGAAGAAGAAATGACCAGCAGGAGGAGATGGATACAGGACAATCATCCTCCTGAACAGATTGTTGGGAACCCAAGTGATAGAGTAAGAACTAGAAGAATGCATGGAGAGAGTGCACTTCTCAGTTGCTGTCTATCACGTGTTGAACCCTCTGACATTTATGAAGCACTCAAAGATGTAGACTGGGTCATTGCTATGCAAGAAGAACTCAATGAGTTTAAAAGAAACCAAGTCTGGTATATGGTAGACAGACCAAAACATCAGGGAGTAATAGGTGTCAAATGGGTATTCAAGAATAAACGAGATGAAAACGGAGAAGTAGTTAGAAACAAAGCTAGACTTGTTGCAAAGGGATACAGTCAACAGGAAGGTATCGACTTTGACGAGACTTTTGCACCAGTTGCCAGATTGGAAGCAATCAGATTATTTCTCGCATATGCAACATACAAGAGATTCAAAGTGTACCAGATGGATGTTAAAAGTACATTCCTAAATGGTATACTTGAAGAAGAAGTATATGTTGAACAACTACCTGGTTTTGAAGAAGGAAATCCTGACCAGAAGGTATATAGATTAGCTAAAGCTGTCTATGGATTGAAACAGGCACCAAGAGCGTGGTATGAGACGTTATCAACATTTCTGCTGGAATCAGGTTTCAAGAGAGGTTATGTTGACAAAACACTGTTTGTCATTAAAGTCAAAGAATATATCCTTTTGGTGCAGGTATATGTAGACGACATAATTTTTGGATCTCAATCTTCCCATTTATGTGATAAATTTGTTGAACTAATGAAGAACAAATATCAAATGTCCATGATGGGCGAGATGAATTTCTTCTTAGGCTTGCAGGTAAAACAGCTATCAGATGGTATCTTTGTAAACCAAGCAAAGTACATTAATGATCTGGTCAACAAGTTTGGAGTTAAAGACAGCAAGCCAGCCAAGATACCAATGCAGATAAATGGAAAGATAGACCCAGATCCCGAAGGCAAACCAGCACCTATAACAAAATACAGAGGCATAATTGGCTCACTATTATACCTTACTGCAAGTCGACCAGATATCACGTTTGCAGTAGGAGTATGTGCCAGATATCAAGCCAATCCCAAAGAATCACATATGGAAGCTGTCAAAAAGATACTTAGATATCTTAAAGGAACAGCTCACGTTGGTCTCTGGTATCCGCATGACGATAACTTTGAACTAACAGGCTATTCTGACTCAGATTATGCAGGATGTAAACTGGACAGAAAGTCTACCTCTGGCACATGTCAGTTTCTAGGAAACAAGTTGATATCTTGGTTTTCAAAGAAACAGACATCTGTTGCCACATCAACAACAAAAGCAGAATATATGGCTGCTAGAAGCTGTTGTGCACAAATCTTATGGTTGAAACAGCAACTAAGGGATTACGAAATCGAAGTAAATGAGATACCCATATTCTGTGACAGTTCAAGTGCAATTGCAATAACACTGAATCCAGTGCTTCACACAAGATGCAAACATGTTGATGTGAGACATCATTTTATTAGAGATCATGTGGAGAGAAAGCACATCCAGATCGAGAAGATTCATACAGATATCCAACGTGCTGACATCTTGACTAAAGCTCTACCAGAAGAAAGATTTAAGATGCTGTGTGGAAAGCTTGGATTACTAAGTCTGGATGATAGAATAGCAGAAGGTTAGCAGAATGTTAACAGCAGAAGGTTACCAGAATATTAACAGCAGAAGGTTACCAGAATGTTAACAGCAGAAGGTTACCAGAATGTTAACAACAGAATGCTTTCAAGAATTACAGAATGTCAAGAAAGAAATAATGATTTCACGTGTCATAATTTACTCAAATTAGAGTATCACGTGAAAATTATTTCTTAACTACTAAGTCAAGGGGGAACTTGAAGCGACCGAGATAAAAGACGTCACTTTCCATAATCAATCTATGAGATTACAGTCTGAAAAGTTATTTCTTTTCCTAGATTTTCTAAATCTTCTATTTTCGTGATGATTAGCACAACTTTGGAAACTGTGATCGAGAAAATCCCTGCAAGAAATAGAAAAAGGGAAGTTACCGAAAAGACTGAGATACGCACACGCTCGCCTACAAACCCTAGGATCTAGAGCGTATATCACACGCAAGGAAAGGCCGCAAAACAAAGACTAAAGCGGGAAAACCTAAAAAGGGAGATACTCATCCAACCCTCCATTTTCTATGCTCTTCATCTGTGCTGTTGATTGTTTTGTTATATATGTGCGATATACATCTCAGAACTGTTCACCTTCACTTTCTTTGCACTGAGCACTACTCTCCTTAAGCACTTAAGATTTTCTCGACTTGATTTCTCTACAAAACTCTTCCAAAAACATCTTACGTTTGATCATGGCACCCCAAACTTCATTGTTTCTTCAACATGTGGCTGAGGTTCAGAAATTTCTCTCGCCTGAACCTTATGCTGTGCTTGATACCCATGGATTTCGCAAACTTGAAGAGATTTTTGCCCTGGTTACTCGTCACAAAGGTTCTTGTGTTAATTATATCTTCCTTGTATTTGCAACTTACTACTAGTATTGCTCTAATTCTCTATATGAACTGCTTAAAATGTCTCCTCACTGTTTATTCACTGTTTAGATGTGAACATCCATGCTAGTTCATATAAACTGATAAATATACATACATTTGCCCTATATGTTCTTATGATTTTAGGCTTCTGCAATATTGTCACCTCCCGCCCCAACATGTTCTTGGGCAAACAAGTAGCTACATTCTACTTGACATGGTAGAATGACAAACATGGCTTTGAAGCAAATGTTTTGATGCCAATCGGCGACAGAACCAGCAAAACACCATACAACGTCATCCAAATGATCAACCAGGCATATCGTTTGAAAGACGAAGGTCTGAGTCTGGACGATATCACTCCTCAACAACTGCAAGAGGCAGTAGAAATTATGATGGTCATACCCATTTCATATACTGGAAGGATGTTTCAGCGGTCTCTACTCCAACCAGGTTTCAAGTTGCTGTTAGAATTGGTTCAGAGAATTTTTCTCAACCACAGTGGATCATATGATCAAGTCACACCTGAGAAATTCTGAATTCTCACGGCAGTTGTTCTCAACCTCCGAGTCAACTGGAGTCGAATCCTGTTTGAATTGATGGCTAAGGAAGCTAAACTGGTGACTTATACCAGGGATAGAAAAGGGAGAGGAAATTCAGTTAAGAGGAATCTCAGACATTCCACCAAAGTTAGTCTGATGGTGGAACGATATTTCAAACAGCAAGTATGGGAGGATGCAGTAGAATTCAACTCAAGTCTTTCCATACCCAAAGATCAACATCAGCTAGAATTGTCTTTGGGACTCTCACCAGCCTTCTTCAACAAGATAACCGATGAAGTACATCGTGATGCAGCTCTGGAAATAGGAAGCTCAAATCCTACATGGATGCCACCTGCTAAAGGTGTGGAAAAGCAGAAGGGCAAGTCCACAAAGGAGAAAGTTGTGAAGGAAAAGGTGACACGCAAGACTTCTGCCAAACGAGGTAGTTCTGTTGATACAGAAACCTCTGCCTCTCAGCCCAAGCAGAAGAGGCGTAGATTGAGAAAAGTCGAGTCCTCATCACCACCAGAAGAAGCAACAGAACAAACTGAACAACCAGCTGACATTGCATCAGAACATGGAGAGGAGGCATCACCAGCACCAACAGAGACACCACAACATGAACCAGAAACAAGCCACAACCTAAACCAAGAGAAAGATTTTTCTCCAGCCAGAACACTCACTCCCTCACCAAATAGAATGGAGAAAATTAGTGAGGATGAAGAGGAAGGAGAGTCAGCTGATGAGGAAAAAGAGAGGAAGCGTCAGGCAGAAAGTGTTATCAATCTGCTGGAAAATGAAGCAGAACACTCAGTGCTGCAAGACTTTCCTGGTATCCACTGTTTACCAGAAAGTGTGGATACAGCCAAGCGCGTCAAGTTCTACTTGCTGGTTAAAGACAGTGAGTACTACATTTTTGATGCTCTGCTTCAACTCAAGACAATTGACGACTTGAAGAAGGAAGAGGCCACACTACTCAATCTACTCCAAGTCACCACAGTCCAAGAAGTCAGAGCAGAATACAAACAACTCATTTCTGGGCTCATGAAACGTGAGGCAGAAACCTTGAAGATCAATCTGGAGACACCACACACAGAACCTGCACCAACAGAACAACCACCATCCGAACCAGAACAGGAAGCAGATCAACCCAAGAAGCCTACCAAGAAAACACCAATCATCAATCTCGACTCTGGTGATGATGAATGTTGGGAACCCTAATGATTAGTGTTGATGATGGTCTTTCGAAAACACACTTAGCTGGTCTGTATGTTAACCTGTTCCTCGTGTAAAAACCAGATCACTATAGTTTAAGTGATTTCTGTTTTGGAACAGATTAGGAGGTGACTTATAATATAAAGGATATGTTCCTATAGAAGTCATTCTCAACTTAGAATAGGATGTAGGTCAAGATTTCACGCTCAAAGGAATCGATCTGCTGTAGCAGACAGCGACCAGATCGATGACCAGATCGATGTTTACAGCAATGAACCAGAGCGATTGAGTCATCAACCCTATAGCTGACATCATCCTACACATCATATACACTTGCCACGTCAAGATCAAGGTCCATCCAACAGGGTTTGGAAAGTTGATCTACGATTAAAACATATAAGGAAAGAGACCGTTAACAATCTGATTTCCATAAATCAAAGATTGAGTCAACCTTTCCTATATGGCAATAACAGATATGATGGAAACCATTGATTGGCAATATACCATCTATCTCACGCCAATCAACAACGGCTAGAATTTCAATATTCAATGCCTATATAGTTGAAGTCAACAATCTGGAAAAGAGAGTGAACACGCACGAACTATACTGCAATTATCCTTCAAGCACTCTGTATTCCAGACTTAGAACTTCAACATTCTGTGATTCTACATCACACCAACCACCTCGATTCAAGTCTGTCTTGTCGAGAGAAAGGAGATCACCCTGCTAGCTAGTAGTTTTCTAGTGGTAACGTAGAGGTAATCTGTTGTAAAGGGACACGACCCTTCATTTGTGCATAAGTATCACTCTAGTTGTGATTGGTACTTGTGACTCGTTCTCCACGAGTATAAAGAAGCAGAGTATCCTAGTAGTGGATAATCTGGTCTAGGTTTGACCAGATCGTGGACGTAGGGATTTCCCGAACCACGTTAAACATCGTGTGCTTTACTTTTCTGCACTCTTATTATCTGTTGTTTATTATCCTAACCTCCTGCACTTTCATATTAGCTGCATTCTGAATCAATCTGTTTTAAACAATCTGATTAATTCCTTAAGGTTTTCAAAACAAGAGCATTCACTAAATCCACCATTATTCCGCACTCACTCTACACTCAAAAGGTAATAAGATCACTCTTATTATCTGTTAAGTGTTTTCACCTTGAGAGTAATCTATTTGGACTAAACCAGATACTGATCTGTTTATTGATCTGGTCAGTCATCCCAAGCAATTTCTTATACAGAATAGCTTGAGCTCTCATATAAATTGTCAAGTAAACTGAAAAGTTAGTATTTGGTGTATTCCCCCCCCATACACCAAACCTTGCTCTTCCGGGACCAACAAGTGGTATCAGAGCCGTGGTTCAAACTGACCATTGTTTTGTTTCACAAGGTTAAAACCTGCGTGGTCTACTTGAATAGATCTAGGAAAACCTTTTTCATTCACGTGCATACCATCTGTTATGGAATCTTCTGTTATCAGGGCTTGCGAAGAATTCTCTATCCAAGGATATAGAGAATGGAGTTTCAGAATCAAAATGTGTCTCAAAGCCCATCACTGCCTGATGTGGAAAGTAATCGAAGAAGGGCCTTTGGCAATCACAGAAGAGACCACTCGTATCACAGAAACAGGAGCAGTCAAAGAAACTGTCCTAAAGGATCCCAGAAAATATACCTCCGAAGAAAGGAGAGAGGCAAATCTCGATGATTTTGCCAAAGGGATCATTTCCAGCACGGTCAAAGGCGTACATCTGGCCAAAATCCAAGATCTTGATACAGCCAAAGAGATGTGGGAAGCCTTGAGAGACCTGGCGCTTGGATCTGAAGTGATGATCGAGAACAAACTGTCTCTAGCCTGCAACAAATATGATGAATTCAAAATGAAACCAGGCGAGACAATAGAACAGATGAAGATGAGATTCACTGGAATTCTCTTAGAGATATCTGCGTTCAAAAAGAACAAGCATACTCAAAGGGAGAAAAACATGAAAGTTCTTAGAGCTCTTCCACCAAGTTGGGAGATCTATGCAGCAATGCAACCTCTAAGAGCTGACTTCAACGATCTGTCCACTGAAGCCTTATTTGATCATCTCGAAGGTCATGAATGTGACATTCAAAGAATTCGAGGACCAGATCATCTGTCCAAAAAGGCAGATAACAGTTCAAAGAAGGACAAAGAGGTAGCCTTCAAAGCGAAGAGCAAACCAGATGATCCTTCTGAGTCTGTTACTCCAGATGAAGAGAAAGGCTATGACAAACTCTTAAAAGAATTTGCAATGATAGCTAAACGAATGGACAAGATGGAAACCAGATCGAAGAAGTACAGACGCTTCTACAAAGATAATAAGAGGAACTTCAACAGGAAGTATGATAATGATCGATCTGATGACAAAAATGAATCTAAACAGCAGACTACTAAATCAACAAAGACCTCTAGCTCTACAGATTACACTTGTTTTGAATGTGGCAGAACAGGTCACTTCAAAACAGATTGCCCTAATCTGTCCAGAGGCCAAAGAGAAGAACTAAGAGCTAAAAGAGATCGAAAGCTTAAAAATGAGCGCAAAGCCATGATAGCTGAACAGAACTCAAGCAGCTCAAGTCATTTTTCAGACAGTTCATCAGAAAATGATGAGGCTTTCATTGCTGACGACGAAGAAAGCTGGAATGAATGCTATGTAGGCTTAGACAACGGTCTAGATGAAGTTGAGGTAAATTCTTGCAACTCGAATTCCTCAGATGATGATAATAATCTTGAACAGGAAAGTGAAGGTCAAGCAGAATACTCATGGAATGAAATAGATGAGATGTTCAAAAGCTACTCAAGCATCAAAAGACTGTTCAAAGAAGTAGTTGAAGAGAATGACAGATTAAAGAAGATTGAGCAGACCCTAAGCACAGCAAACACTAAATTTGTTGCCAAAATTACTGATCTGGAAGAACAGATCAAGAGCAAAGACAGTGAGATTCACTCTCTTAACTCAAAAGTTAAGGATCTGATCTCAAGATACAATGTTGCTGAAGAAAAGATCAAGAAAGGAAAAGAAATGATCTACAAGAGTGATGAGCGTGCCAAGCTGCTAATCAATCTGCAACAAAAGGGAACATCTGGATTGGGATATCCAGGTCACTCAGAAAAATCTTCAGGAACCATAAGCTTCGTATCAGAAAGGAAGAGAATACCAGATCAAGTGATAGACTTGAAAAACAAGAAAGATTTTCCTCAAAATATGGTCATAAAACAGACAGACAACAAGCAATACCATCAATCGAAAGGACAACCTGCCTACTACACAAAACCAGATCAGGTTCACAACAAAAGGGTCAACAGGACAGCACCAGTTAAGAAAGGATTGAAGAATGATAAAACAGAGAGATTTCATCCATCTGAAATACACTCTGTATCTAAAGTAGATAATGAGGGAAATATCATTACCTGCTATATTGCTGTTCCTAACCCTAGAATGTTCTGGATTCGAAAAGGATTGTTTACTAATAATCAAGCACCCAAGCGTTGAAAGGGTAGCTAAGTTTGATTAATTGCAGGATCAAAGAAATGCAAGAAGAAGCAAGATAGCTAGAGGAACCATCTGGATTATAGATAGTGGTTGCTCAAAACACATGACTTGTGACAAGAATCTACTGACAGATTACATAGAGAAACCAGGCCCACAGGTCACTTTTGGATGTAATTCAAAAGGGTATACCAGAGGGTATGGAAACATCAGAGTAGGCAAGACTACTATCACAAATGTGTCATACGTAGAGGGTCTTAGTCACAATCTGTTTTCTGTAAGTCAGTTTTGTGCTAATGGCAATCAGATTGTTTTTGATACTAACAACTGTCTGGTGAAGAATAAGGAAGGAGATGAAATACTCCTTACCGGTAAACTGCAGGATAGGTTATATATTGTCCAGTGGACAAACCAGATCGAGACCTGCTTAGTCACTAAGACTGTATCAGAAACAAGCTGGTTATGGCATAAGAGATTAAGTCATCTTAATTTCAAATCAATCAACAGGATTGCCAAGGAAAAGTTAGTAGAAGGACTACCAGATCAGGTGTATGATAAAGATCACATATGTGATGCCTGTCAAGCTGGAAAGCAGACCAGATCATCCTTTACAAGCAAAACAGCTTACTCAACATCAAGGACACTAGAGCTGTTACACCTTGATCTGTTTGGACCAGTCAAACCACTAAGTATCAATGGGAGAAAGTACACTTTGGTTATCATAGATGATTACTCAAGATTCACTTGGGTCATCTTTCTGTTGAAAAAGAAAGAGACTCTAGACAAGCTCCCTGAATTTCTACACAAAATCACTAAACAGAAAGAGATGAGTATAACCTCTATCAGAACAGATCGAGGAACAGAATTTCTCAACCAGAAGATTGAAGCATATTGCAACAAGATGGGAATCACTCATCAAACATCTGCTGCTCGAACTCCTCAACAGAATGGAGTAGTTGAGAGAAGAAACAGATCACTCAAAGAAGCAGCTCGCACGATGCTTAATGCTACAAATCTACCGAAGAAATTCTGGGCAGAAGCTATATACACAGCCTGCTATACTCAAAACAGATCATCCATCACACTCAGACATGGAAAGACTCCATATGAAATATGGAACAACAGAAAGCCTAAGATTTCCTATTTTAGAACTTTTGGCTGTTTATGTTACATACACAATAATGGGAAATCTCAGTTGAAAACTTTTGATAGCAAAACTGACCCTGGAATATTCTTAGGATATTCTGATATCAGTAAAGCTTATCGAGTTTACAATAAGAATTCTCATATTGTGGAAGTAACACCTCATGTTGTTTTTGATGAGTCTATTGTTGAGTACAGATCACCAGATGAAAAGCAGACAGACAATCAGGTGACAACCAGAAGGATGAATGATCTATTACTAGAAGATGTTCTTATCTGG
>JAPKLX010000816.1:3554-30014 GCA_026898415.1 Leonotis leonurus
GGTCATGTTCCCGGCTTTACCAGAATTAGTAGAAAGCGGGCGTGACAAGACAAGATCAATCGACGCTCTCAAGGCAGAAGAAGCCACTCTTCTCAACATTTTTACTGCCTCTTCCATTGCTGATTTGAGAGACACATATCTTCCAGACATCCTGGCCATGGAAAAATATGAGGCCAAAGAGCTAAAGATCGATCTCAGATCGATATATGATAAAGCAGGGATGCTGGAGTTCTTTAAAAGTATTGATGAGGATGAAGATGAAGAACTTGCTGAAGCTCACCAACAGGGTGCAACAATACCAGAATTAGAACCAGATCAGCACCAGGCTGATGCTGCAGAACAGATCACACCAGCTGCACAGGATGAGGGGGAACCATCCAAGACGAGCAAAATCCAGATTGAAGTGATTAATTATCCACAAGAGGAAGAAGAACCCGCTGGACAGAGGGTGGGAGGAAAGCTCACTGATAACATCTACACCCGTGCGTCGCAGCCACCATGGACGAGTTTGTTGAAACTACCAATCTGGAGGATATATTGATGACTTAGCATCAATCCCTATCTAATGAACAGGTCAAGGACCTTACCTCACACAAGGTAGACAAGTTCATGTATGGGACGCTCTCAACAGTCCAAGACCAGGCCACCAGAATCCTAACTTAGTTCAACAACAGCATTAAATCTCATGTGGACCAGGTGGACTCAGAGTTGAGGAGAGTTTGTAGATTGAAACTGGAAGAGTTAAGCAAGAAAATGGATGATGATCGATCTGCAGCTGAGCAGAGGAAAGAACAGATCGATCAAACTCTGGCAACTATGGAAATCAAAGTCCAAGAAATGTATAGAATAGTTACAGAGTGTGCTAAGAAGGAGAATGTTGAATGAACACAAATACCCAGGAACACAAACAAGAACGCAGCCCAGAAATGTTGATGCGACGCGCGAGTAACACAACACACACTAAAGAGAAATTGACACGAACGATTTACGTGGTTCAGATCAATGTTATCCTACATCCACGGAGGCAAAAGAACTCAGTATTATTACTATCAAGAAGATTATAAGAATCACAAGAATGTATGTTGTATCACTCCCAAGAAAGAAACTCCCAATCTCTCTATTGTAACTACCCACACTCTTTCTTGCTTCTCACTAGATTAGTCGTTTACCCAACTCTCTAACTCTCTTCTTCTAAGTTTCTCACGCTGAAATACAACAATGGAAATGGATACATATACAAAACATAATAACTCCCTCCATGGCAGTTACATGAGCTGCTAACAAACTTATAACTGCTAGTGTGCAGCCAACATGGGTATAACACCAGTATATGTATCGTGTATCCACCCTTATATCTCAACAAATCTCCACCTTGGATACATGATAGACATAACTCCAAGATCAGTGATGCCTCATCACCCATATCTCCCCTTCAAGAGCTGCATTTCCAACTCAAATCAATGTAGAACAATGCCAACAAGTTCACAACAATACTTGAACTTATCAACAGGGATAGCCTTTGTCAACATGTCTGCAGCATTATCTTTCGTTGATACTTTCTCTATCTTCACAACTCCTTTCTCCACCAGATTTCTAATAAAATGGTATCTCACATCAATGTGCTTGGATCTTTCATGGAATACTTGATGCTTTGTTAAATGTAAAGCACTTTAGCTATCACATTTAATTACCACTGCATCTTTACATACTCCAAAATCCTTGAGCATTCCTCTCAGCCAAACACTCTCCTTCACAGCCTCAGTTATAGCCATGTATTCGGCCTCGGTAGTAGATAATGCCACCACACTTTGTAGTGTAGACTTCCAACTTACTGCACAACCATACAAGGTGAACACATATCCCGTTTGTGATCTCCTATTATCCACGTTCGCAGCGTAGTCAAAGTCAACAAACCCCATTAATGGATCAATGGTGTGGTCTGTATGTTTTTCAAACATGAGACCATGACCTGCATGCAGATCCCTTTAGAAATCTCAGCAGCCATTTCAAGGCTTGCCAATGCTGACTCCCAGGTTCGGCCATGTACTCACCATACTTAGAGCATGAGCTATATCAGGCCGTGTGCATATCATCACATACATCACACTTCCAACTATGTTTGCATATGGAATCAAGTTCATCTCCTCCTTTTCCTTGTATGATACATGCCTTTGTTTTGTTGACAGCTTAAAGTGTTGTGCCAACGAAACAGAAACAACTTTAGACTTCAACATCTAGAACTTCTTCAATATTTTCAGAATGTAATCATGTTGTAACAGCCACAACTTTCCTTCCTTTCTGTCCCTGATTATATCCGTGCCCAACATTCTTCTTGCACTACCAAGATCCTTCATCTCAAAACTGATTCTGAGATCCTTCTTTAGAGATTCAATTTCTGAAATCTTTGGACTTGCTATGAGCATGTCATCCACATAGATCAACAAGTAAGCCACTGCCTTCCCACTCACCTTCTTTATGTAAACACAATGATCATATAAAGACTTGCAGAAGCCTATCCTTGCCATGTGATCATCAAATGTCTTGTACCATTGTCTTGAGCTTTGTTTCAACCCAAAGAGTGACTTTCTTTAAGAGGCAAACTTTATCCTCATCTTCTTTTTTGATGAAACCCTCAGGTTGCATCATGAAGATTGTTTCCTCTAACTCCCCATGTAAGAATGTTGTCTTAACATCCAACTGTTGCAGCTCCAAGTTATTTTTCACAACTATAGCAAGCAACATACGGATTGAACAATGTTTTACAACAGGTGAAAACACCTCATTGAAGTCTATTCCCTCCTCTTGAGTGAAACCTCTAGCCACAAGTCTAGCCTTGAACTTTATCCGGTTCTTGTTAGTCACCTCCACCTTCTTCTTGTAAATCCATTTGCAAGATATAGGTTTTTGATCCCTTGGTTTCTTAACCAATATCCATGTACCATTCTTCTTCAAAGAATCCATCTCTTCCACCATGGCCTTCTGCCAACCATCTCTTTCTGAACATGTAATTGCCTCTTTGTATGATCCAGGCTCATTATATTCCAGATCCTCAGCAACATTCAGTGCATAATATATCATGTCAGCTTACCCAAATCTCGCAGGTGGTCTGATGTTGTTCCTCCTTGTCCTGTCCCTGGCTAATTGATAGCCCTCAAGAACATCTTCTGGATCATGTTCTGTAACATCACCTGCAATATCATCTGCGTTCTCCACCTCAGCTTCTTGATCACTTTCTGCCTCTGAAATGTTTTCACCCAACTCCACTTGGGCGGATGTTTTGCCCACATCCCTCTTCTGTGTGACAGTTTTCCTTTCTTCCATCAGTAGATAGGGCATTTCATCTTCCTTGAAGACCACATCTCTACTAATAATCACCCTTTGATTACCAACTTCAGTGCACCATAGCCTATATCCCTTTACACCTCTTGGATATCCCAGCATGATACACTTTAGTGCCCTTGGATCAAGCTTGTCTTGTTTTGTGTGAACGTATGCTCTACAACCGAAGATTCTCAAATGTGAGTAATCTCCTCTCTTCCCATAACACATCTCATCCGGAGTTTTGAATCCAATTGTTGAAGATGGACTCTTGTTGATGAGATATGTAGCTGTCATAGCTACTTCACCCCAAAAAATCTTTGGAACACCGGAAGTAAACCTCATGCATCTCACCCTTTCCAATATGGTTCGGTTCATCCTTTCAGCCGTGCCATTCTACTGTGGATTCCCAGGGGCAGTCTTATGCCTTTTGATCCCTTTCACCTTGCAAAAATTCTGAAATTCCTCGGACAAATACTCCAAACCATTGTCTGTTCTAAGGCATTTCGAGCTGGTGTTCTTCTCACGTTCCACCTCACAGAACCACTCCTTGAAGTTTGATAGAGCATCTAATTTTTTCTTCAACAAATAAATCCATAACTTTCTGGAGTAATCATCAATGATGGATATGAAATATCTCCCACCTCCTTGTGTTGCAACTCTTGCAGGTCCCCACAAGTCAGAGTGTGCATAGTCTAGAGGTGCTAGAGAAGTGTGCTTCCCTGTTGGGTATGACTGCTTTGTACTCTTACCCAGCACACATTGCTCACACATGCCCAGATGTTCTGCAACATCTCCCTTCAACACGTGTTGTTTCATTAATTCCTTCAAACCTTTTTTACTAATATGAGCCAGCCTTTTGTACCACAGTACAATATCATCTGCATTTACAACATTAGAACTACCCAACAAAGTTTCACCAATTAGATAATAGAGACTATGTTTCCTAATCCCCTTCATCAACACCTTTGAACCCTTCATAACATGCATTTCACCATTTTCAGATTTAAATACAAAACCTTTAGCTTCTAACATGCCAAGAGATATGAGATTTCTCTTTAAGTTAGGTATGTATCTAAAGTCTGTAAGAGTTCTAACAACACCATCATGCATTTTAAATCTTATAGATCCTACTCCCCGAACCTTACATACCTAGTCATTTTCAAGTAGGACAGACCCTTGGTCAATATGCTGCAGGATGTGGAACCAATCTCCATTTGGACACATATGGAAGCTACATCCCGAGTCCATAATCCATGCATTTTCAATCGATCCCTCCACAACATTCATGAGTTCTCCCAACTTACATTCACCATCAACCTCTCCAAGGCCTTGCTTCTCATTCCCCTCGGATTGCCTCTTCTTCCAAGAATAACAATCCTTCTTGAGATGTCCCGGTTTCTTGCAATAATGGCACTTCCTTGTTTCTCTATTCATCTCAGCCTCTTTGCCTTTGTTATGGCTGAATTTCTTAGCTTCATTGCCATGTTTCTTGCTCTTCTTTCCCTTGAACCTTTTGATGTTCAAGCTTTTCGCGGTTGTTCCTTGTTTCACCTCATTCTGCTTTTGTAATTCCTTCGACTTCAGAGCATGGAACACCTCTTCCAAAGTAATTGAATTCTCCCTCCCATACAACATAGAATCCTTCAGATGTTCGAAGGACATCGGCAGGGCATTAAGCAACAAGATAGCTTTGTCCTCATCTTCAAGCTTAACATCAATATCTTCTAAATCATCTAGAGCTTTGTTGAAGTCATCTAGCTGACCGGAAAGGCATTTTTCCTCCACGATCTTGTAGGAATACAGTTTCTGCTTCATGTAAAGTCTATTTGCCAAAGACTTTGTCATGTATAGAGATTCTAACCTCGTCCAAACACCCGCAGCCGTGCTTTCCCTTTGCACTTCACGAAGAACTTTATCCCCAAGGCATAGGATAATGGCACTATGAGCCTTCTCTTTGATTCTTTCTTTCTCCTCCTTCTCCGCAACAATCTTGGCATGATCTTTCTTATCCTTCGCGCTAGATTCATCGATTGCATCCGGTTTCAATGCATCGAATAAACCTTGTTGAATGAGTAGTGCTCGCATCATCAATTGCCACAATCCAAAATCGTTCTTCCCCGTGAACTTCTCCGCATCAAACCTTGCTGCCATCGTGTTCTTTAACCTCGCTTCCCACAGACGGTGCCAATTTGTTGAATGAACACAAATACCCAGGAACACGAACAAGAACGCAGCCCAGAAATGTTGATGCGACGCGCGAGTAACACAACACACACTAAAGAGAAATTGACACGAACGATTTACATGGTTCAGATCAGTGTGATCCTCCATCCACGGAGGCAAAAGAACTCAGTATTATTACTATCAAGAAGATTACAAGAATCACAAGAATGTATGGTGTATCACTCCCAAGAAAGAAACTCCCAATCTCTCTATTGTAACTACCCACACTCTTTCTTGCTTCTCACTAGATTAGTCGTTTACCCAACTCTCTAACTCTCTTCTTCTAAGTTTCTCACGCTGAAATACAACAATGGAAATGGATACATATACAAAACAGAATAACTCCCTCCATGGCAGTTACATGAGCTGCTAACAAACTTATAATTGCTAGTGTGCAGCCAACATGGGTATAACACCAGTATATGTATCATGTATCCACCCTTATATCTCAACAGAGAAAGACATGGTTCATGCCATAGTCAAAAACCAGACAGATGGAATCTCTGAAGAAGTGATCAAAGTTGCAAATATAGAAACCAGAGCGCAATTCAGAAAATTTGAGAATGAAGGGAAGAATTTTGTAGAGAGGAAGCTAAGCGAACTGCGCTATCCCACGAAGACATTGATTGACTCATACTTCGATGAGATTGAGATAATCAAGGAAGATCAAGAGAACTATAAAGCTGATCTGGCCAAAGCAAAATCTTCATTGGAGAAAAAGATTGATGAATCCAACATGAACATTACCTCCCTCCTCACACACAAGCTGGACTCAGAGAAAGAGATAAAGCAAATGAAGGAGGAGATCACCTCCCTTAAGGCACTCATTAACATCTACATTGATGATGTCGAAAAGAGGGAAGGATCTAGGAAGGGGAAGGAGAAAGTGGCTGGAAACAAAGGCAAAGGTCAATCTGGTGCTTCGGAAGAAAGGAAAGAGGCTCAACCTGAGCAGCTAACTGCAACAGATCGACCAAGTCAACCATCTGCTCAAACTCAGAAAGCATCCAAATCCACATCAAGCAGATCAAGTCACTCTCAACCATTGAAGATGAAGAAAAAGTCTGGATCTGGTTGGTTCTCCTCTGCTCCTATCAAGACAAAGAAGACAAAAGAAGGAGAGACCAGCTGGGTGCCAGAAAATTTGAAGAATGGATGGGAGGGGCTAAAATATGGCTTCATCATGTGCCGCTACTTCATTAAGGAACCAGCTTATTGCGAAGGCACAGCAAATGAAGCATTCAACTTATATCTGGATATGAACGACGCAAAAGATCTGGTACAAGCCATTAGAGAAGCAGCTGTTGAAGCACATATCACTCTAACTGCCCCATAATGCGAATTCAGAGAATGCCCTGACATCCCAGGCACAAAGATCCCTGACAAGACCTATTTGCTCAATTTCATCAACCAACTGGCTGAAAACAGAGGATACAAGATTGATGTAGAGGACCCAGACTACATCAAGGTCAGAGAGGGAGTCTACGAGAGCATACAGCTGATATTTGATGAGACTAGAGCCAAAATGAAGAAGCAACAAGATGAAAGGAAGAAGAGCAGATAGATACTTATTCTCACATCTTTCACTATCTGTAATCCCTAATTTTGATAAACTGTAACTTATTTTGCTTCTTATCTATGAAGATCTTTTGAGTTTCTGATGACAACATCTTATTGTGCAGAACATATACAAACTGCCATTAATCGTTATAACCTAATAACGAAAATTTAATCAATCTGTCTCTTAAACCAGAGATCTCTCTTAATGATTTATTAGGATGTAATTGTAAAGTGTGGTTTCGACATCATCAAAAAGGGGGAAATTGTTGGGAATACTAAAGTATTTTGGTTTTGATGATGACCTCTCGAAACACACTTAGTCCTCTTGTTAGAGTTAAACTGTTCTACATGTTAACAGATCACTACATATAAAGTGAATTCTGATAAAGAACAGATTAGGAGATGACTTAACATGTAAAGGATCTATTCCTATAGAAGTCATTTCAATAATAGTCTAGGTTGAAGACCAAGACATTTCACAAAAGAGAAGAAATCGATCTGCTGTAACAGACAGCGACCAGATCACCGACCAGATAGATGTTCCCCGCGAAGCACCAGATCGATAGAGTCATCAAACCACCAGATGACATCACCCTACACATCATATCCTCTTGCCACGTCAATATTGAAGTCCATCCAATAGGGTTTGGGAAGAGAATCCATGATTGACACAAGGAAGGAAAGTTACCGCTAGCAATCTGCTTTCCATACTTAGAGGATTGAGTCAACGTTTCTACAAGGCAAGAACAGATATGATGGATATCATTGATTGGCAATCTACAATCAATCTCACGCCAATCAACAACGGCTAGAATTTCAAATTCAAAGCCTATATATTTGAAGTTCAAGGTCTGGAGAATAAGATGCGTGCGCTATATCGAAAAAGTCACTCTCAAGCAACCAATCTCAACATCAGACTAAGAGCTTCAAACTACTTGTGATTCTACATCATACCAACCCAACCTCGATTCAAGTCTGTCTTATCGAGAGAAAGAAGATCACCCTGCTAGCTAGTAGTTTTCTAGTGGTAACGTAGAGGTAATCTGTTGTAAAGGGACACGACCCTTACTTCGTGCATAAGTATCCTTCTAGCTTTGATTGATACTTGTGACTCGTTCTCCGCGAGTATAAAGAAGAAGAGTATCCTAGTAGTGGATAATCTGATCCAGTTTTGATCAGATCGTGGACGTAGGGATTTCCCGAACCACGTTAAACAACTGTGTCATTTATCATTCTGCATATTTACTTTCAGCTGTTTATTATTCTAACTCTCTGCACTTCCATATAGACTGCATCTCAATCAATCTGCTTAATCTTTAAGGTTTTCAATATAAGATCATCAACTAAATCCACCATATTTCCATACACACTATACTTTGAAAATAATAAGATCACTCTCATTATTATCTGAGCATTTACACTAGAGATCAATCTGTCTGGACTGATCTGGTATCGATCTGTGGATCAATCTGGATAGTCATATGCCGAGCAATTTCTTGTTTAAGAATAACTTGAAATCTTTAATAAATAACCGAGTAAACTGAAAAGTTTGTATTTGGTGTATTCCCCCCCTCCCCATACACCAAACCTTGCTCTTTCGGGACCAATATCTTGGCCTCCAAGGTATGGTTTTTGCCGCACTCTCGGCATCCTCTCGGTCTCCCTATCAGTCGAGACCCTAACAGAGAGGCATCTTAGGTTTGAACATGAGCCATTCTCGGTATCTTTGTCGGTCGAGACCCTGACCGAGAGACGACACCGTTTCATGCTCTTTTGCTTCTCGATCGAGAGGCTGGCTGAGAGGTATGTCTTGGCCACGAACCTCTTGTCATTTCTCGTCATTTGCCTCGTTTCTCCTTGTTCCACTCATCATTATGCTTGAATAGGTTAGTTTTGACATAAAATCACTCAAATCATGCACAAATACACCAAAAATAATACAAAGCATAATATGCTCGACTTTACGAAAATCAATCAAAACATGACAATAAGCCATATGAAACATGACAAAATGCATATCTAATGGGCTTGGAAATTCGTGCAAAAAATGTAGTTATCATACCCTCAAACTTACACCTTGTTCGACACAAAAAGAAAGAAAACAAAACAAAACAAAATAACAAAGATAACCGCGATACATGAGCACGTTTGAACCATACAGTCTCAAAGCTTCAAAGAGATAGACAAATTAAACTTAATTATACTCAAGACCTCAAACTAGGAACAACACAAGTCAAGTTTACTCAAGTCAATTCCTATTCGAACTACGAACTTTCACAAGACATGTGGTAAGTATAAGTGTATGAGAAAATGCTCGACTCTCTCAAATGAATAACAAGTGCATGATAGGTTCTAACCTTTTTCTAACATCTCCACCCTTTTATGGCGTGTTTTCAACAAGATCAAACAGGTGTTTGGCATGAGTTGTAATGTAGGCACATTGATTAAGGTAGGAAAATTTATGCTAAGAAACTCATGTAGAAGCTTTTATCATTCGCGAATTATCAACTCCTAACAAGTATGGATTAGAATCCATCTTTAGCCAACTCATGCACTTTTATCATCAACACTCAATCACAAGCTATTTCTAAAATCTTTGAAAGACCATCACTTTGTGCTCTTAATCAATCATAACTATACTTTAAGTTGACACAAGTATTAACACTTTATGTTTTATAGAACTGTACTTATTTTGTAGAGCTCATAGAGTGACTCTTATTCACGATCTTTTCTCAACATTCAAACCATTCAAAAATATCACCTACACATTACTATCCATGGATACACATATCCTCCATTACCTCATATTGTCCGGGTAATAAAAATAAAGGCTCTAAAAGGCTCAAAGAGGTTAAACAAATGATCATTTGAAAAAGGATTAGTATATGGGGAATTTTGTGGCTAACAAATAATGGCCTAAAATCATCTCCTAGATCCAACATATACGTGGTCTCGACGAAGAACAAAGACAAGTTCTACAAGACACGTGCATGCATATATCTCTCAACAAGCAAAATAGTCATAAACATGCTCCAAATGCTTAAAACTCACAAGTTAATCAAATAGTTCATTATTCTCAAAAGTAAATAGAACTTATCGAGATATTCGTGTTCCAATTCGTCCCTTGAATATATCAAAATGTCATCAATGAATACTAGGACAAACTTATCGAGATATTCGTGGAAAATTCGATTCATCAAATCCATAAACATGGCTGGAGCATTAGTTAAACCAAATGGCATCACTATAAACTCGTAGTGTTCATATCTTGTTCTTAAAGCCGTCTTGGGTATATCCTCTTGTCTAATCTTTAACTGATGATACCCAGATTTCAAGTCAATTTTGGAGAAAATGCCGGCTCCTCGAAGTTGGTCAAATAAGTCGTCTTTTCGAGGTAACGGGTATTTATTCTTTAGGGTTAACTTATTCAGTTCCCTATAATCAATACACATTCTTAAAATCCCATCTTTCTTCTTGACAAATAACACTGGGGCTCCCCAAGGCGACACACTTGGTCTAATGAACCCAAGATCTAAAAGTTCCTGCAATTGTATCTTTAGCTCTTGTAATTCTCTTGGGCCCATTCTATAGGGTGCTTTTGAAATTGGAGCTGCTCCAGGTTCAAGGTCAATAGTAAACTCTAATTGCCTATCTGGAGGCAATCTGGGCAAAGATTCCGGAAAAACATCTGGGTATTCCCTTACTACTGGTACATCTTCAACCTTCTTCTTAGGTTGATCTTCCTCAGTTAAATGTACTAGGTAAGCACGGGTTTCACTATCTTTTATCATCTTTTCTACTTGCAAAGTAGAAATTATGGAAACTCGTTTTCTTCTCTCATCGATTCCATAAAAGCAAGTAGGTTCCTTTCCTGGTGGTTGGAAAGATATTTCACGTTGCTCACATCGAATCGTCGCGAAATTTTGGATTAACCAATCCATTCCTAGGATAATATCAGTATCCCACATTGGTAACAAACGTAACGATTCGGCTCTTAACTTAAGGGATCCTAACTCAAATTCCAAGTTAGGACATACATAAGAGATTACTTCAGATTTTCCTAGTGGAGTAGTAACTCTTAAATTTTGATCTGTTCTTTCTACCTTAAGTTCAAGAGTATCTACGCAAACCGAGGAAATAAATGGATGTGAAGCTCCGGTATCAAAAAGAATTATTACAGGTACACCTTTCAATGTACCCATACCTGTAAGATTGCTCGCTTTCTTCTCTGCCTGCGGCTGTGTAAGAGCGAAGGCTCTTTGATACTGAGACACCTGTTGTGGAGACTGTTGCTGCGGTGGCATCAGGGGTGTTTGGGGAGGTATTGCCATCTGATATGGAAAATCAACATTTTGCTGAATCGGCGGTGGCGAACTCCCTACTATGGCTTTCATCGACTGAGTTTGCCTAGGTAGATTTGGTTTACTTCCAGTGCTGGAAGTCCTATCTGCCCCATTTACATATCCCTGAATGCGCTCGATTACAAGTTGGGCAGATTGGCTTTCTAGCTTGACTTGATTGTGTGGGCTGACCCTAGGCAGGAAAACGTGGTTGGTTTTGAGAGGTCTGAGTTGGGCGTTGCCACTATTTCTTGTTTGGGAAATTTCTACCTTCCCACTTTCTTTTTCCTTTGAACCTTTTATCAACAAACAACTGTTTTGATTGAGTCTGATCTGAACTAGGATTGGTTTATGAAGCAGTTTTCTCCACTTTCATTTCCATCTCCATATCTAAGGCTCGATTCAAAGTCTCGGCATAAGACATAGGAGGTTGGCTGGCTAATATAACCCTCATTTCTCGATTCAGCCCGACATGAAACAAATCGGCCATCTTCTCATCCGTATCAACTTTATACGGCGCATACCGAGCTAACATGCAAAACTCTCGATCATATTCAGCCACTGACCTTTTACCCTGTTTCAGATTAGCAAATTCTATTTCCTTCTGCTTACGGTAACTCCTTGGTATGTACTTAGCATAAAGTTCTTCTTTAAACTGCTCCCACGTAAAATTTTCTCTCTGTTCAAGAGTCAAGGTCCGTTGACGAGATTCCCACCAGAAATCAGCAGGTCCTTTCAGCTGGAATGATATACACAACAGACATTCTTTATCACTACACTCCAAGAACTTAAAGATTCGATCTATAGCCCTAACCCATTCTTCGGCTTCTACTGGATCACCGGTTCCGGAGAAGGTAGGTGGGTTCTGACGTAGAAAGAGTTCGGCTATTTTTCTGTTAGGTTTAGGAGGGGATCGAATAGGTGAATTCTGAGGGGTAGCATGGCTTTCTCGGGCTTCAACTCGGGTAGAAACTTCTACGTCTTGGCGGCATACTGCATAAAAGATAATTAGGAGTTTGGAAAAAATATCACAAGTTTAATTAGAAGCAAAATATGTTTGCAATTAATAAACAAGTTCATGTGGTCAATCAAGAAAATATATCTTTTGCAAAGAAAGGACAAAAGGTTTTTAAAAGTGTATCAACCACTCTAAGTCAATGTTGCGGAAGCTAAAGTAGAAGATACAGGCTAATTTTTGCGTAGGTTGTGTTAACGAACAACCTACACGGCAGCCTTACGGCCAAAAAGAATAATAAAAAATAAGTGTTGTGCTGTTTACAATGTTCAATACCACAACAACATCAACACTCTTACTAAAACACTAAACGTATGATCTTAACGACTAATAATCATACACACTAATCTACAAAATTAATCTGCAAAAACTTTGTGTCTAACTAAAAACTGTAACTGGTATTTATAGACAGAGTTCATGGGCTTGATTTCTAGAATCTCGTAATGATGGCCCATGCGTTCCACAATTCTCGCTGTTTGTTATGATCTGCAATGGTGCCTGGAATTGTGGAACCGAAAGTCTCCACTCGGCACTCTAGGTTTTCAACTGCCAAGACTTGGTCTTCCACCAGTCTTCATGGATCTACTCAGAATGTCTAGTCATTAAGTCATCAAGATCCCACGTGGCAGTCGAGTTTGAACATCATTGTTATGTTGCGCCAGATGCTTAAGTCAACATATCTATGAAGAACACAAAAACACACAATTGTTAGGTTACTTTTCAAAAGCACATCAAAACAGAAATACCTAACAAACTCCCCCTGTTTTTGTGCCTTCTTCACAACACCCATTCTTTCACGAGAGCTCCCCCTAAATGTTTTTATTCCTGCAAAACAATTTTTGACACAAAACAACAATATTGATAATAAAGTAGTATTATAGCAACATTATCACTGTTACAACACATAGCATCAATCAACATTCATCCCATTAGCAGGTAAATAGAGCATCAAAAAAATACGAGAGCCAAAAGTATCATCATCTATCATACGAAAACATGAAAGAGTAAATTGTTTGTTTGTTTCCCACATCACCACAAAAAAATGTTTGTCGACCACATATGGTCCCCTCACAGTCTCTCGTTGTCATCATCCACTGCCTCTTCTTCCTCGTCACCACCCTCCTCATCAGCATCGGTGCCTTCACCTTCCTCCTCAGCATCGGCGCCTTCTGCTGCTGCTTCAGCAGCTTCACCACCTTCTGCGACAGCTCGGTCTCCCCCTTGTTGTGAACGAAGGCAGGTCTGGAGAGACGGGACTAGAGAAGCAAGGGTAGACAGCGCACCTATCAACTGCTGGATAGTTTGAGGGGGCAGGTGGATACCAGAGCTAGCAGAGACAAGAGCATCAGGGTTACGCCATGGGAGGTCAGCCACCTTGCTCTTGTTAAAAAGAGAAGGGTGGATGGTGTACAGAGGAGCAGGTTCAACATCATGGCTCCTGACCACGGACATGAACCCTTGATGTGCAAGGACCCTGCAAATAAGGGAAGGAAAAGACATAGAGAAGATCTGAGTTTTGGCAGAGAGAGCAGCAAGCTGATCAAATACGATGCGTCCCAAGTTGACAGGTTTGTTGAACCCCACAAGGTACAGTAACACTCCATGCTGTTGTGTGACAACAGTGGAGTTCGAAGACACAATCCAATTATATGTCAGGACCTTGTGAAGGACTGAGTAAAGATGCGACAACCACGAGGTCTTCATAGGCTGAACCCATTTAGACCGTTTGCTGCCAGTAATAACCTTGGCAACTGCATCCAGATCAGAAACACTATCCCCCTCAACATTTGGCAAACCAAGGGCAAGGTTAATGGCATCTGCCGTAAAATCAAAGATGGAATTATAAAGGTAAACTTTCCCAAACTTAGCCGAAGAGCGATCACCGAAAGAAGAATGCAGGTTGCAGTAAAAATGGCGTACCACATTCTTGACAAAAGGAGGGATGTTGAAAACTGTACCCAGAAGTCCTCGTGTACGGAAGAAATCAAGCAGATTATGGTCCTCGAAGCTGGTCTCCTCCACCGTCCGTTCGCTCACACATGGAAGGTTGCGAAGACGCTTCCACTTCACTGCAGCCAGTTCATCATAGAATTGAAGACTCAGCACCTGTGCCGCGTCCAAGGGTGAATCGGGGCCATCTGAAAGCTCCGAGATGTGGGCCGCTGATTTACCTTTGGCGGAGGGAGCGGTAGAGGAAGTCGGCTCCGTCTTAACGTCGGCAGGGGAGAGGAGCCGCTGGCGCTTTGGAGCAGACGAGACCTTGTCCTCGCTGTCATCCTGGACGATAACAGTGGGCGTGGGTCACTTGAACTTCTTGGCCATGCTGGACAGTCTGGAACCCCTGGTTGCACGTTTGCGTGCGAGAGCGACGGCTGGCAAGGATTATCGGGACACTGGTGTCATGGGTATCGGCTCAACTACGGCCACTGTAGTAACCGGTGGAGGGGTTTCCTCTACTGGAGGCACAGTGACCGCCGCTTCACGTACTGGTGCAGTAGTAGGAAGAACCTCGACTGGAGTGGGAACAGCCGGGGGAACCAATGGAGCGGGAGAATCTTCAGCGGTAACCGGTGGAATGGCAAAGGGGATTGGTGAAGCAGCAACCGGTGGTGGAGTGACCGCGGTGGACTGAATCGTCTGAAGAAGACTAGGGTTTGCTGCAAGCAAAGCTTGGAGAAGGGCAGCGACATCTGGAGTTTGAGGAGAAGCCATGGCGGGAGAGAACTGAATTCTTGAGAGTTGATGGATAGGATAGTGATGAAAAAGGGTGATTTGTTTTATGTAAATCATAAATCGTATCAGTCTGGGGAGATGTGAAGATATGAGAAGAGAGAAAAAATCGTATCAGTCTGGCGACGGTTCAGTGCAACAGACGTCATTTCATTTCTACCTGAAAACCCTAAGAACACGCCACTCAACAGTTATAACCCACTATCAAGAGAGAGAAAAGCTATACACATGGACGTTAAGCAAGCATAGGGTAGAGTGCAGGTTAATTAGTGAGAGAGAACGCGCCACTCAACAGTAAACACATGTTGCTGATGTTAGGATAAACAAATTTTGAAAACAACAATAATAACGAAAAAACCAGTCTAACTTGCTCTGTTGTCTCATCTATTAATGTAACATCCACCTAGTTTATAGTAAGAAAATATGTGTGGAACTACAAGAATCCAAATGTTAATTAGCGTAGAGTGCATCGTCGCAGCGAACGCCATGCCCCTAGCCTTTCACCCTCGAAAGCAGTCGCAGTTACAATCCTTTTGTAAGGTAGCATCGTCGCAGCGAACGCCGTGCCCCCCAAACTACTTGGATTGATTGCCACACAAATATATAAGAAAACATACATAATAAATACCAGGTGTCAGTATATACAATATGTTGACTATGATGTTATACCAGCAAGCTAGACGCACAAGCTACACCCTTTGATATAGATGACAAATTATGGATATGAGGGTGTAGCACAACAAACATTTAATGAAAAAAGCAAAGACCAAGAGATTTCCTTAAGAATACGAATCTCTCATGATCTAAGGGTTTTGTAAAAATGTCAGCAACTTGGTTCTCCATTTTCACATACTCAAGCTTGATTACCTCCTGTTTCACTAACTCTCTAATGAACTTGGTTCTCCATTTTCACAGCAATGTGTTTTGTTCTTGAGTGCTGAACAGGATTTTTGGAAATGTTTATAGCACTCATGTTGTCACAGTACACAACCAGGTCATTGTTGTCTAGGCCATAATCACTAAGCATTTGTTTAAGCCACAACAATTGTGTGCAACAGCTGCCTGCGGCAACATACCCAGACTCAGCATTGGATAAGGAAACACAATTTTGCTTGCGGCTGTGCCATGACACAATGTTGTTTCCTAGATAAAAACACCCTCCACTTGTACTTTTTCGATCATCAACATCTCCAGCCCAGTCCGAATCACTAAACCTTATCAAGCTCATATTCATGTGTTTAGAAAAGAATATTCCTAGGTCTATAGTTCCAGCAACATACCTGATGATTCGTTTAACAGCTTTGAGATGAGAGGCTTTAGGTTTAGCTTGATACCTGGCACACACACATACGCTAAACATCAAATCTGGACGAGTGGTTGTTAGGTACAACAGGCTCCCTATCATTGATCTGTAGAGTGTTGAGTCAACATCTTCTCCAGCATCATCTTTAGTTAGCTTTTCTGTAGAACCCATAGGGGTTTTCATGTGCTTTGTGCCTTCAAGGTTAAATCTCTTTATCATCTCCTTGGCATATTTGCTTTGAGAGATGAAGATGCCATCTTGTCCTTGTTTAACCTGTAGCCCAAGAAAGTATGTGAGCTCGCCCACCATGCTCATCTCGAACTTGGTAGACATTGCACCTGAAAAATCAGTTAACATGTTACGTGATGTAGAACCAACAATCATATCATCAACATAAATTTGAGTAATAAGGATGTGTTGATCTTCCCTTTTGATAAACAATGTCCGGTCAGCAGCACCTCTCACAAACCCGTACGTGAGAAGGAAATTTGTGAGATGCTGATACCAAGCTTGTGGTGCTTGTTTGAGCCCATATATGCTTTCTTCAATCGGAAAACATGGTCCGGTTTGTGAGGATCCTCAAAACCTTTTGGTTGTTCCACGTATACCTCCTCTTTTAACTCACCATTAAGAAATGATGCCTTCACATCCATCTGGTATAGATTGATGTTGAGGTAACATGCGACTGCAAGCAACAACCGAATGGATTCGAGTCATGCAACTGGTGCAAATGTGTCATCAAAGTCGACTCCTTCGACTTGAGTGTACCCTTGAGCTACTAATCTTGCTTTGTTACGCACAACTGTTCCCTTCTCATCAGATTTGTTCTTGAAAATCCACTTTGTGCCAATAAAATTTTTGTTGACTGGCCTGGGAACAAGGTACCAAACATCACTACGCACAAACTGATTTAGTTCTTCATGCATGGCATTTATCCAGAACTCAACAGTTAGTGCTTCCTTGACATTTTTTGGTTCAAACTTGGAGACGAAACCTGTTACGCCTTCAACTGTGGAGCATATGGAGTACAAGCACGACATTTCTCTATAGTTGATTGGCTATTTTCGTCGGGTCTGAACACCATCCTAAATGTTTCCAATAACTTGAGTTAGTGGATGGTTCTCTCTCACTCATCCTGAAAGTTCTCTGCAAGGAGTTATCTCTTGAGGCTCATCTGGTTCTTCTTCTGGTTCCTGTTGTGTGGTGTTGACCTCCACATTAGAGCCAGTTTCTGTGTTAGGTGTGCCACCAGGTGTGCCAGTTGCTGTGTTAGGTGGAGCAGTTTGCGTCTCAACAGGAGGTGTGACAACTCCCCCTTGATATATGTCGTCTTTTGCTTCCACCTCTTTGTTCCCATCACCTGCATCATCAAAGACAACATTGACAGATTCTTGTATTGTCTTAATGCGTAGATTAAAAACCCTATAAGCTACACTGTTTGTTGAGTATCCAACAAATACACCTTTGTCGCTTTTATCATCAAACTTTGTTAGATACTCTCGATCATTTAAGATAAAACAAACACACCCAAAAACACGAAGATGTTTTAGGTTAGATTTTCTCCCTTTAAGTAGCTCATGTGGTGTTTTGAATGACCCTGGTCGAATGTTGACTCTATTGTTGATGTAACATGCGGTGTTTACTGCCTCAGCCCAAAAACGTTTCGCCATTTGTTTTGAGCTCAGCATAACCCTAGCCATCTCAATCAAGGTTCTATTCTTGCGTTCGACCACACCATTTTGTTGTGGTGTTTTTGGTGCTGCAAACTCTTGGTACACTCCTTTTTCATCACAAAAGGTTGTGAATTTTGAGTTCTCAAACTCACGACCATGATCGGATCTTATGTGAGATATTCTAGCATCAAACATATTAGTAACACGAGAAAACATATTTTTAAATACCTCAAATGTTTCAGATTTTTCATGTAAAAAATAGGTCCATGTAAACCTGGAATAATTATCTACAGCAACTAACACATACCTTTTACCACCAATGCTTTCAACTTCCATGGGTCCTACAAGATCCATATGTAGAAGCTTAAAACATCGGTTGGTCCCAAAGTGTTGTTCATTGTGTTGTAAGGTAGGATGTGAGGCATGTAATTGTTTTCCTCGTTGACAGTCTCCACATACGATCTGGTCTGCATTTCCAAGTTTGGGTAAGCCTCGCACGGCATCCATCTTGATTAACCTGCCAAGATTTTGAAAGTTAGTATGACCTAATCTTTTATGCCAGAGTATGACATCAACAACCTGAGCCTTGATGCATTTCACATGATCAGTCATGTAACAATTGTCTGATGACCTCTGACCTGTCATGATACACAAGTTCTTGTTGTTGTAAACTTCACATGCGTCTTTAGTGAACTTTACAAGCATGTTACCATCACATAGTTGACTTATACTAATCAGATTTGCCATAAGTCCTTGCACATGATAGACATTTGTTAAAGCAGGCAAACCAGGAACATTAAGTATACCTTTTCCTATAATTTTACCTTTTGAACATATGACGTGAACATCCGCTGTCAAAATACCAAGAACCTGAAATGTCAGTTTTCAGGGCTGTGTACACAACATTACATGTTAGATCAGTTTTCTTAACCCATATCATTTTGGGTTGCTTCGGTAGTACACATTCGGACCTGTCATCTCTTTTCTTTTGATAACAGAAGGGTTTTATATGACCTGGTTTCAAACAATAATGAAATATATATTTCCTTCTATGTCGTTTACCCTTCTTCTTACCTCTCTTACCTTTTCTTGTTTGAGAGATGTTTTGTTGTTTCTATGTTGATGGGTCTGCGAGCACAACATCTGCTTTGGTATTTGATGTTTCTCCTCCCGATGTGGACCCTTTACACAACACAGTTGGTGCAGCATACCCGAGGCCTCTTTTGCTTGGGTTTGCGCTGTCCATGATCTCTTGAAGTGTGTAAGTACCCGTATTCCACTTGCGGATGGTTAGTTCTGCCTCTTCAAGTTTGGTTTTCACTTTGGTGAGCACTATGTCACGTTGTGTGATCAATGCCTCCTGTTTTGCTTGTACTTCCTTGAGTCGTGTTACCTCAGCTGTTGCGGTCAGTAGATCTTTTGCTTGATGTTTCCATTTTCCCAACAGATCATCGTACAACCTTTACAACCCTTGAATTATTGAGAAGGCATTGCTATCACACTCTTGAGCACAGACAGAATCTATGTCGTCCTCAACACTTCCTGTACATCAACAGAGGCATTTAAACAAAATAATGTAGAATAATAGTGTTGGGAACCTCACGAATTTTTATTTGTTTTGATGATGTTCCTCGAAACTACACTTTGATGTTTTGGAAACCAAGTAGTTATTGTCATCTATTAGGATTATCTTAAGTGTAAAAGAAGCAGATCGTTTTAGCACACAAATAACGATCTGTATTATTCTAGTTAAAGGTATCCTGGACACAATGATTACTATAATATCAAGTTTCTCTTTTGTAAGTCAGCTAGCTCTTAATATAGGGAGCAGATCGTTTTATGTATTAAATAACGATCTGCTTCCCATATAAGCAGCTCCCTGACACTTGTTTTTTGGTTTCTATTTGTAATTCACATTTCAACAGATCACAATTGTAAAAGTGGCTTGAAGTTTCAAGTTTACTTATAACGATCTGGTTCTCTAGACTAGAATTAGATATTTCATAGGATCAAAAATATGCTTGTTATATTCTACAAGTTGTTGAGCAGCTCATCCTAAAGAAGGAACAGCCCGCTGCTCCAAACCTGCAGCAGATCATTCAAGTCATTATAAGAAGATGAAACAGCTCGTTCAAAAGAAATACATCAACCAACTGTTAGCTCAAGATCGTGTCGTTCCAAAAACGATCTTATCATCTCTACCATACATATAGCAGATCGTTTTATACCAAAAACAATTTGGTCGCTTCAGTCAATGGAGAATGAGATGAAGTTACAACACAAAGGACAGCGAGCTGGTATAACATCAAATTCAAGCTATTCCTCACAATAACTACGGTGGACTGCCGACAAACCTAAATTTGTCTCAAGTCAACCACTCCGTGTATTGTCACATCAACAGCATGCTTTAAGGAATGAAGTACAAGGATATCAAAATTCATGTACGGTGAATCATTCCCAGTATGGCAATACATTGGAAAATCTCATGAAAAGTGGTAATCACTCTCATTTGACAGCGCGTGCTTCAACAACACTGCCATGCATTTAATGCAGTCATTAATGCGATGAAGAAGGACATCTTCTTCTCCAACGGATAGTTTTCTACAAAGAGGCTATATATATACCACCTTCACCTCCAGGAACGAGTATGAGAAACCCTAAGCTAACCTAAGCTTACTTTATTTTAAAGTATGCTTAAGTCTTATACTTAAACTTTTGAACAAGAAAACCTAAAAAGTTTTGAATTGGTGTATTCCCCCCCCCCCCCCATACACCAATCTAGCTCTTTCGGGACCAACAAGTGGTATCAGATCAGTGGTCCATCTTGACCATTGTTTCTAATTCACAAGAGATTATCTCTGTGTGGTCATCTTGGATAGATCTTGAAAACGTTTTCACAGCATATTGCATTTGCATTTATATTTAATCATCTACTTTGAAGCTATGGAAGGACAGATGATACGTGCTTGTGAGGATTTCTCCATTGTTGGATATGAAGACTGGAGTTTCAGAATTGAGATGTGTTTACCTGCACAACATATCAAAATGTGGAAGGTCATTACTGATGGACCCATTAAAATTATGAACAAGGGAAGTGTTAAGATAAAGGATGGAACTGGTCTAACTCCTTCACTGTTCATAGTTGAAAAGGAAAAGACTATTGACGAATACACTGTTGAAGAAAGAAAAGAAGCTGGACTTGATGACTTTGCCAAAGGTCTAATTTCGAGTACAGTAAGAGGCGTGTACTTAGCCAAAATCAGACATCTTCAAACTGCCAAGGAGATGTGGGATGTACTCAAAGAAATCAGCCGTGGATCAGACATCATCCAAGAAAACAAGCTGTCTATTGCTTGTAACAAATTTGAAGAATTCAAAATGAAGTCTGGAGAGACTATAGCTCAAATGAAGAACCGGTTCACTGAAGTGTTGATTGAAATAGCCATCATCGACAAAAACAAGTATTCTGAACGAGAGAAAAACTTGAAAGTCATTCGAGCTCTACCAGCTACTTGGGAAATCTACTCAGCCATGCATCCCATGATGCCAGAGTTTAATTCTCTCACCACTGATTCATTATTTGATTTGCTAACTGGAAATGAGTACGAGATCAATCGTATTCATGGAATAACTAATTCTTCTTCTAGCAAATCTTCTGCTGCAGGAATCAATGATAAAGAAACTGCCTTCAAAGCCAAATTAAAAGAGAAGGAGATAGAAAGAAAATCTGGACCAGTTGTGGTGGTGAAATATTTATCAAGTTCTGATGACGAAAACTACCCCACCAAGAATTACTTTGAGGAGTATTCACTTATGGCCCAAAGATTCCAGAAGATGGAGCTTAGGGCAAATAAATACAAGCGTCTCTACAAGGACAACAATCGAAGCTTCAAAGGAAGAGATCGATCGGGGGTTCGACCAGATCGGAAAAGTGAGGTAAAACCCAATTCATCATATGTTAAAGCTGACCTATCCGAATTTTCTTGTTTCAAGTGTGGCAGGAAAGGCCACTTTAAAACATACTGCCCAGACATCTCTAAGGCAGAAAGAGAAGATCTAAGAAGCAAGCGTGACAGAAAACTTAGGGAACAAAGAAAAGCTATGCTCGCAGAAGAACAAGTCACACCAAGTACTCTAACCGACAGCTCATCCGAAAATGACGAAGCATTTGTGGCCAACGAACTGGACCTCAATTGGGATGAATGCCTCATGGGTCATGACAACGGACTCGACAACAATGAGGTAGAAATCAATCGAACTTCTGTTATTACTAACTCACCTACATGTGATTCTGGTGATGAAGAAGAGGATGAAGACGATCTATCCATTGAAGATTTTACCAAACTCATGGAGGATCATGCAAGATTGAACAAAAAGTTCAAACATGCGATAAAAGAGAATGGAAGAATAGCAAACACAATTCAAGAAATGAAGGAAATTAGCAGCTCGTTTAATAAAAGAGAAAATGCTCTACTTCAGCATCTCAAAAGCAAGAGCGAAGAAAATTACACCTTGAATGCCAAAATTTCTGATCTTATTGATCGAGAAGCTTCTGCTCAAAGAAGAGTCGATGACTTGAGTGCAATGGTCAACCACTCGATACAAAAAATGGAGGATCGAACTCAACTCATCATCGACATGCAAAGACGAGCTGCAGATTGTACTGGACTAGGATTTGATGGAGTTGACAAAGGACCACCAAAAGGGAAATTTGTCAAAAAAAAGGGAAAAGACAAGATAGTGAATCTCAACAACAGTGCAAGACAGCCACAAGCTATCCTAATCAGGGATCAAGGTCAGCGACAACAAAAGTACACTACTCAAGGGATTGGATTTCAACCAAGAAAACAACCTGCTCAAAGGTTTAATCAATCTACCCAAGAGTTCAATCACCAGCGAGCTCCTCAACCATTCAACCAGAGACGAACTGCCCCCCACAAGCCATCTGCTCCTAGGAAACAACTATTGCCTAATCAACCACCTGTCAAAAAGAAAGTCGTATACATCGACTTTAGTGGCAAACAAATCAGACCGTCACAAAATGTCACTATTATTAGGCAAATTTGGGTTCCAAAAGGAACTGTGTCTACTAACAAAGCACCCTCCTTCAGTAGGGTAGCTAAATAAACTTTACTTGCAGGTTAAGAAATCAAGAAGAAGAAGAGATGCAGCTCGGGGCGCGGTATGGATACTAGACAGCGGATGCTCCAAACATATGACATACAACAAAGAAATCTTATCTAACTACAAGGAAAGCAATGGGCCAATTGTGACTTTTGGAGGAGACTCGAAAGGATATACAAGAGGTTACGGCGATCTCTATGTTGGTAACACAATTATTCAGAATGTATCTTATGTTGAAGGACTAAATCACAATCTATTCTCAATTAGCCAATTTTGTGCTAATAACAAGAGAGTAGAATTCACCGCTAATAAATGTCTAGTGAAGAACTTGGAAGGAGAAGAAATTCTTCTTACCGGATTTTACAGGACATATTATACATTGTACAATGGAATGAACAAACTGAAACTTGTTTTGTAACTGCATCGAAATCCTCCACCAGCTGGCTATGGCACAAGCGCTTGAGCCATCTCAACTTTAAATCAATTAACAAGCTGGTGAAAAACAACCTGGTTGAAGGTCTACCTAATCAAATCTATGACAAAGACCATGTGTGTGAAGCTTGCCCAGCTGGAAAACAGACAAGAGCATCATTTCCTACAAAGGCACCCCACTCCACCTCTAGGATTTTGGAACTTCTACACCTAGATCTTTTTGGACCTGTATCTCCATTAAGTGTAAACAGTAGAAAGTATACTCTTGTTGTTATTGATGATTTCTCTAGATTTACTTGGGTTATTTTCATGTTCAAGAAAAAGGAAACTCTAGAGAAACTACCTGATCTCCTCAACAAACTTTCCAATCAAAAGGAGTCATCCATCATCACCATTCGATCTGATCGTGGAACCGAATTCATAAATCATATGATCGAAGGATATTGCTCAAAAATGGGAATTCAACATCAAACCTCAGCAGCTCGTACACCACAACAAAATGAGATTGTTGAAAGGCGCAACAGATCTCTCAAGGAGGCTGCCAGAACTATGTTGAATGAAATCAATCTCCCAAAGATGTTCTGTGCAGAAGCAGTTAACACAGCCTGCTATACCCAAAATAGATCTGTTGTGACGAAGCGTCATGGGAAAACTCCATACGAACTGTGGAACAAGAGGAAGCCTCGAATCTCTTACTTTAGATCATTTGGATGTAAATGTTACATTCACAACAACGGGAAAATTCAATTAAAAACTTTTGATAGCAAGAGTGATCAAGGAATATTTTTGGGATATTCTGAGATCAGTAAGGCTTATAGAATTTTTAATAAAAGAATCTTTGTTGTGGAAGTAACACCACATGTTATTTTTGATGAAACCAATTTTGAAGTTTCAGGAACAGATATCACTTCTTCAAAAGATGATCTCTCTCACTCAACATTGAAAAATTCCATAGATAGACTCATTGATGACATTCTTCTATGGAGTCCACGAAGAGATGAAGATGAAGAAGAAACTAATAATCAACCTGCTGGAGAAAAGCCACAGCAAGGGGGAACAGATGGACAACTCTTTCATCTAGGGGGAACAAATGAAGGGGGAACTTCATATGAACAAATCACTCAATCTCCCTCTCCCTCAACTCAACATCCATCTGTTCAACAATTGGTAAATAAAGTATCAAGCATTGATTTAAATACTAACGATCTCTTTGATGTGTCTACCGTAGATCATCCCGAATTTGAGAATCCACCTGATGAAATGGAAATCGAAGTATCTGAGGAGGAAATGAAAAAGCGAAGAAAATGGATAGATTGCCATCCTTCTAACCTCATTGTTGGGAACCCTACAGATAAAGTCAAAATAAGACGTATGCATGGAGAAAGCGCATTACTAAGCTGCTATCTTGCTCACACCGAACCTAAGGACATCGAAGAAGCCTTGCAAAGTGCAGATTGGATCAATGCCATGCAAGAAGAATTAAATGAGTTCAAGAGAAATGAAGTGTGGTACTTAGTGGATCGACCTCATCATCAAGGTGTGATTGGAGTCAAATGGATATTCAAAAATAAAAGAGATGAAACAGGCGAAGTTGTGAGAAACAAAGCAAGGCTAGTCGCCAAGGGATATTGTCAACAAGAAGGAATCGACTTTGATGAAACTTTCGCTCCCGTGGCACGACTAGAAGCTATCAGATTGTTTCTTGCTTATGCAGCATTTCAACGCTTCAATGTATTCCAGATGGATGTAAAAAGCTCGTTTCTAAATGGCATTCTGGAAGAAGAAGTCTACTTGGAACAACCACCTGTGTTTGAAGTTGAAGATGAGAGCAAGGTGTACAGATTAGCTAAAGCAGTGTATGGTCTAAAACAAGCTCCTCGAGCTTGGTATGAGACACTGTCTACATTCTTACTTCAATCGGGATTCAAACGAGGATCAGTTGACAAGACATTATTTACTATTAAAGTTCAAGACTATATCCTTTTAGTTCAAATTTATGTTGATGATATCATCTTTGGATCCAAATCTGATTTCCTTTGTAACAAGTTTAGTAAGCTAATGCAGAACAAGTACAAGATGTCAATGATGGGAGAAATGAATTTCTTCCTAGGCTTGCAAGTCAAGCAATCGTCTGATGGGATCCTAATTAATCAATCTAAATACATCAACAATCTCGTCACAAAGTTTGGAGTTAAAGATTGCAAACCAGGAAAAATCCCAATGCAAACGAATGGGAAGATTGGTCCTGATGCACTCGGGAAAGCAATAGATGTAAAACTGTATCGTGGTATTATCGGTTCACTTTTATATCTAACTGCTAGTCGACCTGATATTACTTTTGCAGTTGGTGTTTGTGCTAGGTATCAAGCAAGTCCAAGGGAATCCCACTTGGAAGCTGCCAAACGAATATTACGTTATCTCAAAGGGACCATAGAAATAGGTTTATGGTATCCATGTGATGATAACTTTGAATTAACGGGTTACTCTGATTCTGATTATGCAGGTTGTGTTGGGAACCCCACATATATTCTAAGTTTTGATGATGTTCTCTCATACACACACTTAGCATTATTCACGTTCTGTATCATTTCTGTTGGTTGTTATAGACCAGATAGTCGAAGCCAGTTCAGACAGAAAGCTGGAAGAAGTCTCAGACAGAAAACTAAAGCAAGTCAACTTTAACAGAAAGTTGAACCAGCAAGTCTTAGACAGAAAGTTTAACCAGCAAATCTTTAACAG
>JAPKLX010000816.1:30024-41601 GCA_026898415.1 Leonotis leonurus
AGAAAGCTGAAGCAAGTCAACTTCAAACAAGTGAAACCAGCAAGTCTCAAACAGAAAGCTAGAGCAAGTCAACTTTAACAGAAAGCTGAACCAGAAAGTAACAGACAGAAAGGCATTTAAAGCCAGAAAATGTCTAAACCAGTGTTCAACCAGAAAAGCTCTTCAACCAGAAAGCGTCTTACCAGTATTTAACCAGAAAGGCACTAAGACCAGAAAAGATATAATCAGAAGGTTTGAAGCAAAACAGAAAGAGCTGAACGAAGCCTATCAATCCATTCATCTAGAATTGGAAAGAAAATCACTGATTGACATGAAGAAGGAAAGCAATCACAGACGATCTGCTTACCATACATGGAAGATTCAATCAACAACTCTACAAGGAAAGAAGAGATATGATTGATTGGCAATCCACAAATCAAATCACGCCAATCAACAAACGGCTAGAATTTCAAGATTCAGAGCCTATATATGTTTGAAGTTTTAAAGTCTGAAGTAAGACGCTAACAATATACTGCAGAAACATTCTCAAGCATTCAAATCTCATAATCAGACAAAAATCTTCAAACCGTTCGTGATCGCAATCACATCTCGATTCAAGTCTGTCCTATCGAGAGAAGAAGGAGATCTTTGCTAGCTAGTAGTTTTCTAGTGGATTAACGTGAAGAAATCCTGTTTTACAGTAGTTTTCTGTAAGTTGTAAAGGGACACGATCCTTATTCATGCATAAGTTTCAACAAGGTTTGTAATTGAAACTTGTGGCTCGTTCTCAGCGAGTATAAATAAGAAGAGTATCCTAGTAGTGGATATCTAATCCAGTTTGGATTAGACCGTGGACGTAGGGGGTTTCCCGAACCACGTAAAAATAACTGTGTTGTTTAAATTCTGCATCTATATTCAGTTGTTATTTATTCTCTATCTATCACTCTCATCCAAATCTGCATTCTTAATCAATCTCCTAAATACTCGATTGAATTTTCTAAAGATTTTCTTAACAAGAGCACCGACTAAGTCCACCATTATTCCGCACACAATACATTGCTGGAATTTGAGTTCACGCTTAATTTCTGCTTTGTATATCTCACTTGAGAGATCTTACTTGGATAGAATCTAATCGATTAGAAGATCAATTTGTTCTATCACCTTGAGCAATCTGTAATTCAGAAAGCTTACATCTCTCTGATTGAAATAGTCAAATAAACTGAAAAGTTTGCATTTGGTGTATTCCCCCCCATACACCAAACCTTGCTCTTTCGGGACCAACAAGTGGTATCAGAGCAGTGGTTCAAACTGACCATTGTTTTGTTTCACAAGGTTAATACCTGCGTGGTCTACTTGAATAGATCTAGAAAATCTTTTCATCATCTGCATCCTATCTATCATTATGGAATCATCTGTTATCAGGGCATGCGAAGAATTCTCCATCCAAGGTTATAGAGAGTGGAGTTTCAGAATTAAGATGTGTCTCAAAGCTCATCACTGCTTGATGTGGAAGGTAATTGAGGAAGGACCTCTAGCCATTACTGAAGAAACTACTCGCATTACTGAGACAGGAGCAGTTAAAGAAACTGTACTAAAAGATCCCAGAAAGTACATCTCAGAAGAAAGAAGAGAAGCAAATCTAGATGATTTTGCTAAAGGAGTTATTTCCAGTACTGTAAAAGGAGTCCATCTGGCTAAGATCCAAGATCTTGATACAGCCAAAGAAATGTGGGAAGCCTTGAGAGATCTCAGTCTAGGATCCGAAGCAATGATCGAGAACAAGCTATCTCTAGCATGTAACAAGTTCGATGAATTCAAGATGAAACCTGGAGAAACCATTGAACAAATGAAGAATAGGTTCATTGAAGTACTACTGGAAGTATCTGCTTTCAAGAAGGATAAGTACACACAGAGAGAGAAGAATCTCAAGATTCTTAGAGCTCTACCACCGAGCTGGGAAATTTATTCAGCTATGCAACCTCTACGTGCTGATTTTAATGATCTATCTGTAGAAGCACTTTTTGATCATCTAGCTGTCCATGAATGTGACATCAGAAGGATTCACGGACCAGATTACTCCTCCAGCAAGAAGAGCGAAAATAGTTCAAAGAAGGAGAAAGAGACTGCCTTCAAAGCGAAGTGCAAAACAGATGAATCAGCATCATCTGCCGCACCAGAAGAAGGAGGGTATGACAAGTTACTCAAAGAATTCTCAATGATTGCTAAGAGAATGGACAAGATGGAAGTCAGATCTAGAAAGTACCGAAGGTTCTACAAAGACAACAAGAGTAGATACCAGAAGAACAAAGAAGCAGAACGATCTGATGACAAAACAAAAAGTAGAGGTAATGTTAAAATTACTAATCCTACTGACTATACTTGCTATGGTTGTGGGAGAACAGGTCATTTCAAAACCGATTGCCCAGACTTATCTAAAAGTCAAAGAGAAGAACTACGAGCTAAGAGGGACAGAAAACTAAAAGCTCAACGTAAAGCCATGATAGCAGAAGAAGAAGATTCTAGCTCAAGTCATCTATCTGATAGTTCAATAGAAGATGATGAAGCATTCTTTGCCAAAGAAGAAGAAGATTGGGATGAATGCTATGTAGGACTAGACAACGGTCTGGATGATGTAGAGGTAAACTCTTGCGACTCTAATTCATCAAATGATATTTACCTGGATCAGGAAATAGAAGACCAAGATGAATATTCATGGGATGAAGTGAATGAGATGTTCAAGAGCTACTCGAGTATCAAGAGACTTTTCAGAGAAGTTGTTGAAGAAAATGACAGATTGAAGAAAACTGAAGAGATATTGAGTAAAGCAAACACTAAATTTGTTGCTAACATCAACGTTCTGGAAGAACTGATCAAAGAAAAGGACAATGAGATTCATTCACTAAACTCAAAAGTGAAAGATCTTATCACAAGAAACAATGTAGCTGAGGAAAAGATCAAGAAAGGAAAAGAAATGATCTACAAGAGTGATGAACGTGCTAAACTGCTAATTAACATGCAGCAAAAGGGTACATCTGGAATAGGATATCCAGGTCATTCAGAGAAATCCTCGTGTACCATAAAATTCGTACCAGAAAGGAAACAGATACCAGATCAAGTGATAAATCTTAGAAATAAGAAAGAACAACCTCAGAAGATGATGGTAAAATAAACTGGCAACAGACAGCACCATCAGATAAAGGAACAAACAGCAGGGTACACAGAAACTAAAAGGGCTCACGAAAAGAATGTCAACAGGACATTGCCTAACAGGAATGTCAACAGGACAGTACCCACTAGTAAAGAATTGAAGAATGATGGAATAGAAAGATATCATCCATCTATATTTCATTCTGTGTCAAAAGTTGATAATGATGGAAATGTTACTACTTGCTATGTTGCTGTACCTAATCCAAAAATGTTCTGGATTCAAAAAGGAATTTTTGCTAATAACCAAGCACCCAGACAATAAAGGGTAGCTAAATCTGATTAATTACAGGACCAGAAGACTGCAAGAAGAAACAAGATTGCTAAAGGATCGATCTGGATAATTGATAGTGGATGTTCGAAGCACATGACCTGTGACAAGAATCTACTAACAGACTACACTGAGAAACCAGGACCCCAAGTCACTTTTGGATGCAATTCAAAAGGATATACTAGAGGGTATGGAAACATAAACGTTGGCAAGACCACCATCTCAAATGTTTCATATGTTGAAGGTCTCAGCCACAATCTGTTTTCTGTAAGTCAGTTCTGTGCAAATGGTAATCAAATTATTTTTGACACTAACAACTGTCTGGTGAAGAACAAGGAAGGAGACGAGATACTCCTTACCAGAATATTGCAGGATAGACTATATATTGTGCAATGGAACAACCAGATAGAGACCAGTCTGGTCACTAAGACAGTATCAGAAACTAGTTGGTTATGGCATAAAAGATTAAGCCATCTCAATTTCAAGTCAATCAATAAGATTGCACGAGAAAAACTAGTTGAAGGATTGCCAGAACAGGTCTATGATAAAAACCACATTTGTGAAGCTTGTCAAGCTGGAAAGCAAACCAGAACATCATTTTCAAGCAAATCTGTCCAGAGCTCAACCAGAATCTTAGAATTACTACATTTAGACTTATTTGGTCCAGTTAAACCATTAAGTATAAATGGTAGAAAATATACTCTGGTCATCATTGATGATTATTCAAGATTCACATGGGTAATCTTCTTATATAAGAAGAAAGAGACATTGGAAAAGCTGCCAAACTTTCTCAACAAAATCACCAAGAAAAAGGAAGTTTCTGTTACCACCATCAGAACAGACCGTGGAACAGAGTTCCTAAACCAGAAGGTTGAGGATTACTGCAACCAGATGGGAATTACACATCAGACATCTGCTGCCAGAACACCTCAACAGAATGGGGTAGTTGAAAGAAGAAACAGATCGTTAAAGGAAGCAGCTCGTACTATGCTAAATGCAACCAGATTACCAAAGAAATTTTGGGCAGAAGCCATCTATGCAGCATGCTACACACAGAACAGATCAGTTGTTACCATCAGACATGGGAAGACACCTTACGAGATATGGAACAACAGAAAACCTAGGATACATTATCTTCGCTCTTTTGGCTGTCTGTGTTACATTCACAATAATGGGAAATCTCAGTTGAAAACCTTTGATAGCAAAGCTGATCCAGGAATATTCTTAGGATATTCTGATGTTAGCAAAGCATATAGGGTTTTTAACAAGAGGACTCACATTGTGGAAGTAACACCTCATATTGTTTTTGATGAATCTGTTATTAGTGACAGGAACCTAGATGCTGATCAAACACAAAACCAGAACACGAATCAGAAAGCAATCCAGAACAACAACCAGAAAGCAAAAGGAATTCTACTAGAAGATATTCTAATCTGGAATACATCAGAAGAGAATGATGTTGAAGTTCCAAACAATGCTGAAGCAGCAAGCTTGCTGCAAGGGGGAACAGAACAGACAACCTTAACTACACCAGAACACAATGAGCCAGAAGGAGGAAACAGTACTAATGAACCAGAACCAGATCAACCTGAAGAATCAAGAGATACAAATGGTTGGAATAATGATCAAGAAGAACCGGAAGCTGAAAATCCTTTTCAATCATCTCATCCAGAATTTGAGAACCCAACAAATGAACCAGAACCCGAGATATCAGAGGAAGATATGACTGGGTTATTGCTATGCAAGAAGAACTCAATGAGTTAAAAAGAAACCAAGTCTGGTATTGTAGACAGACCAAAACACCAGGGAGTGATAGGGGTCAAATGGGTATTCAAAAACAAACGAGATGAGAACGGTGAAGTAGTTAGAAACAAGGCTAGACTTGTTGCAAAAGGATACAATCAACAGGAAGGTATCGACTTCGATGAGACTTTTGCACCAGTTGCCAGATTGGAAGCAATTAGGTTATTTTTAGCATATGCTGCATACAAAAGATTTAAAGTATACCAGATGGATGTTAAAAGTGCATTCCTAAATGGCATACTTGAAGAAGAAGTATATGTTGAGCAACCACCTGGTTTTGAAGAAGAGAATCCTGAACAAAGAGTATATAGACTAGCTAAAGCTGTCTATGGCTTGAAACAGGCACCCAGAGCGTGGTATGAAACATTGTCAACATTCCTACTGGAATCAGGCTTCAGAAGAGGTTCTGTGGACAAGACACTGTTCGTCATCAAAGTCAAAGAACACATTCTGTTGGTCCAGATATATGTTGATGACATAATCTTTGGATCACAATCTCCCTATCTGTGTGATAAATTTGCAGAACTTATGAAGAACAAATACCAAATGTCCATGATGGGGGAGATGAATTTCTTTCTAGGATTGCAGGTAAAGCAACTTCCAGACGGTATCTTTGTTAATCAAGCAAAGTATATCAACGATCTACTAGTCAAATTTGGAATGAAAGACAGCAGAGAAGTTAAAATCCCAATGCAATCCAACGGGAAGATAGATCCAGACCCAGAAGGAAAACCAGCTAACATCACACAATATAGAGGGATCATTGGATCACTATTATATCTCACTGCAAGTCGACTAGATATCACTTTTGCAGTTGGAGTGTGTGCAAGATATCAAGCCAATCCCAAAGAATCCCATATGGAAGCTGCCAAGAAGATACTTAGATATCTTAAAGGAACAGCTCACGTTGGTCTCTGGTATCCAAATGACGACAACTTTGAACTAACAGGCTATTCTGACTCAGATTATGCAGGATGCAAACTAGACAGAAAGTCTACCTCTGGCACATGTCAGTTTCTTAGAAACAAGTTGATATCTTGGTTTTCAAAGAAACAAACATCAGTTGCCACATCAACAACAGAAGCAGAATATATGGCTGCTGGAAGCTGTTGTGCACAAATTTTGTGGTTAAAACAGCAACTTAAAGATACCTATATTTTGCGACAGCTCAAGCGCAATAGCCATAACACAGAATCCCGTGCTTCACACAAGATGCAAGCATGTCGATGTGAGACATCATTTTATCAGAGATCATGTAGAAAGAAAACACATTCAGATTGAGAAAATCCATACAGATATTCAACGTGCTGATATACTGACAAAAGCTCTACCAGAAGAAAGATTTAAGATGCTGTGTGGAAAGCTTGGATTACTAAGTCTGGATGATAGATCACCAGAGAGTTGTCAACAGAAGATCACCAGATAGTTGTCAACAGAAGGTCACCAGATAGTTAACAACAGAAGATCACCAGATAGCTGTCAACAGAAGGTCACCAGAGAGTTGTTAACAGTAGGCTACCAGACAGTTGACAACAGAAAGACAACAGAAGATTGACATCAGAAAGTTACCAAAATATTCACAAGGCCTAATCTGAAGGAAGTGACACGTGGAATCTATTTCTTAATTACTAAGTCAAGGGGGAATTTTGTATGAATCGGAAGCGTCTTAAGGGACATGGCGACACTCCGTACAATCAACACCCAAGATTACAGTCTGAAAAAAGCTACCTTTTTGATCTAGATTTACTAAAATCATTATCTTAAATGATGATTAGCCCACCTTTGGGAACTGTGATCGAGAAAATCCCTGCGAAAATAGGAAAAGGAAAGTCGCACTGGAGGAAAAAGATTTGCACGCGCTATTCTACAACCCTAGAATCTAGAGCGTACATCACACGCAAGTAAACGCGGCAAAATAAAAGAAAGAAGCGGGAAAATCTAAAAAGGGAAGATATTCAGCCTATCTTTTACTTATTTACCTTCTTCATCTTCCTTATTCTTTGTTATATATATATATGCGATATACATCTCAGGACTGTTCACCTTCACTTCATCGCACTGAGCACTACTCTCTCTAAGCACTTAAGATTTTCTCAAAATTTCTGCAAATCTCCTTTCAAACATTTTGCGATTTGATCATGGCACCACAAATTTCTCTATTTCTCCAACACGTTGCCGAGGTTCAGAAGTTTCTCTCGCCTGAACCTTATGCTGTTCTTGACACCCATGGATTTCAAAAACTCGAAGAAATCTTTGCCATGGTCACACGCTGCAAAGGTTTTAAGTTTATTAAATATTCTTTTTATCTGCGAATGATTACACGTATTGCCTTACATGATCCGTGAATCGTTAAAAATGTTCTATCTTTCTAAGTTGCTGTTCATGTAAGAATATTCATATGTGTTCATATAAACTGATGAATATATCTACATTTGTGTTGAATGTTCCTATGATGATAGAATTCTGCAACATTGTCACTGCGCACCCAAACATGTTCTTGGCAAAGCAAGTAGCCACATTCTATCTGACTTGGCAGAATGACAAGCACGGATTTAAGGCAAATGTACTAATGCCAATTGGTGACAGAACCAGCAAAACTCCTTACAACGTCATTCAAATGATCAATCAGGCATACAAGTTGAAGGATGAAGGACTGAGTTTGGACGACATCACTCCTAAACAACTGCAAGAGGCAGTGGAGATCATGATGGTGATACCAATCTCTTACACTAGAAGAATGTTCCAAAGATCTCTACTTCAACCCGGATTCAAATTACTCCTTGAAATGGTTCAAAGGATTTTTCTGAATCACAGTGGAACATATGACCAAGTGACCCCGGAGAAATTCAGAATTCTCACGGCTGTTGTACTCAACCTTCGAGTCAACTGGAGCAGAATCTTGTTTGAGCTGATGGCTAAGGAAGCCAAATTGGTTACTTACACCAAGGATAGCAGGGGCAGAGGAACTTCAGTGGAAGTACGGAGGAATCTCAGACATTCCACTAAAGTCAGTCTGATGATCGAAAGATACTTCAAACAGCAAGTCTGGGAAGATGCTGTTGAATTCAACACAAGTCTCTCCATACCCAAAGATCAACATCAATTGGAGATGTCTCTGGGACTAGCACCACAATTTTTCAACAAAATACCTGATGAGGTGCATCGTGATGCAGCACTGGAAGTGGGTAATTCTAATCCTACTTGGATGCCACCTTCTAAAGGTGTGGAGAAGCAGAAGGGCAAACCCACAAAGGAGAAAGTGGTGAAGGAGAAGACTACTCGCAAGACTTCAGTCAAGCGAGGTAGCTCTGTTGAGACAGAAACATCAGCTTCACAACCAAAGCAGAAGAAACGCAGATTACAGAAGGTTCAAGAATCAACACCACCACCAGCAGCAACAGCAGAACAATCGGATATACCAGAACAAGAAGTAGAAGTATCACAAGAACCAGCAGAACAAACAGAGACTCCAGCAGCTGAGGTGGAACAAGAAACAAGTCATATTCCACATCAGGAGAAAGATTTTTCTCCTGCCAGAACAGCTACACCTTCTCCACATCGGATGGACAGAATCAGCGAGGATGATGAGGAAGGATCATCTGCTAATGAAACCGAAGAAAGGAAACAACAAGCAGAAAGTGTCATCAACTTGCTGGAAAATGAAGCCAAACACTCTGTACTTCAAGAATTCCCTGGAATTCACTTGCTCCCAGAGAGTTTAGGAGCAGCAACTCGCGTAAAATTTTACTTGCTCGTCAAGGACAGTGAGTATTATATCTTTGATGCATTGCTTCAGCTCAAGACCATCGATGACCTAAAGAAGGAAGAAGCAATGCTACTGAGTCTACTTCAAGTCACAACAGTCCAAGAAATTCGAACAGAATACAAACAGCTCATCTCTGGTATTATGAAACAAGAAGCAGAGAGCTTGAAAATTAATTTGGAGTCAACACCTTCTGCAGCATCTCCAACAGAACAACAATCATCCCCAGTAGCAGCACAAACTCAGAAGCAGCCTACCAAGAAAACACCTATCATCAATCTAGACTCAGGTGATGATGAACCAGTAGGTCAGACTATTGGTGGTGAACCAAGCGATGAAATCTACACACAGGGAGCTGCACAGAAGCTAAAGAAACACGTCAATTTCTATACAATGGAAGAACTGCTGGAGAGGGAAACCAACACATTCAACAACTACCAACTGGACAACCTGATCACCCTTCGCGTTGAGGATCAGATGACGGATATCTGTAACTCTCTTCAAGAGAAGGCAACACAGATACTCTCTGACTTCAATCAGCACCAAAAGGACTATGTGAACGACATGGACCATGACATCAGAGCCAAGCTCAGAACAGTCCGGAAGGAGCTTGACAAGAAATTGATGATGATAGATCAGCAAATGAAGCAGGACAAGCCAAAATCAACCTTCGCCTGACTGGCATAGAAGGAAAAGCAGAAAAGGCCACTGAATTGATAGCTGATCTTTTGGCCAAACAAAAAGAAACCATTGATGCTGCTGTTGCACAGAAAGGCACTCAACTTACTGCTCAACTGAAGGAAGACACTGGCCTATCCATCCACTCCCAACTAGCTCATTTTGAAAATGAAAATTTTGTGGAGCTGATGCGGAAACACCAGGTCGATGTCTTAAATGACCTTCTCTACCCCAACCCTGAAGAGCACGAGCAGCAAGTCACTCGCATCACTGCTGTAGAAGAATTACAAGAAACTTATGACAAAACCTTGTCAACCATGAACAGCAGGCTGGAGAAGAAGATAGACGCCTCTGACCAAACAATCAACCTTCTGCTTGGATTCAAAGCAGATGCTGAGGACAGAATGGAGAAGATGTCCGAGGAGATAACCTCACTTCGAGCACTCATCGAGACCATTTTCGATGATGTCAAAAAGGGGGAAATCTCTGGAGGTAAGGGAGGCAAGGGTGACAAAAGCAGCAAGGGCTTAACAGAAGCAACAGATGTTGGAACTGAAACAACAGATGCTGGAACAGAAACACCAGCACCAGCTCAACCTAGACCAACCACACCACCGAGACCAGACCCCACTCTGCTCGGAACAGAACCAGCTCAACCAGCATTTCACGCCCCCAGCGACAAAGGCAAGAAACCAGTCGATAAAGGGGATCAGATAGCTGAGCTGCTGCTATTCGGGGTCAGTATGGACCAAGCCTGCGATCCTGTATTTAGAGCTCAGTTCTACAAAGATCAGGCTGAAAGAGAAAGAAAAATTGCTGCACAAGAAGCCAAAGAGAAATCTTTTCAAACACCCTTCTCCTCGCCTTCATCTGCTGAACGCTCACAGCAACAGTCATCTGCTTCGACCACCCAGCCCAAGAAGAAAAAGAAGAAACCATTCTCCTGGAACCTATCCCTGCAAAAGAAGACACCAACTGACGCATGGGTTCCAGAGAATGATCAAACTGACTGGGAAAAGGTCAAACAGGGCTTCATTCTGAACAGATTCTTCCTGAAAGAGCCTACATATTCAGAGTCTACCCCAGATGAAGACTTTAATCGCTACTTGGATAATTTCAGTGACCAAGAGCTTACTCAAAGAATCAGAACAGCAGCAGCTGACGCCAAAATCCAGATCAAGGCACCAGAGAAGGAATACATGATCTGCCCAACTATACCAGGCAGCAATCTTCCAGACAAGACCTACATATTGAACTACATCAATCAACTGGCAAAAATCAAGGGCTACAAGATCGACAATCACGATCCAAATTATGCCAGGGTGAGGGATGGAATCTATGAAAGCATCCAGCTAGTGTCCGATGCACAGAGAGAGAAAATGAAGAAGGGCGGAGCAGCTAGATGGTTTTCTTAGACAGATCATTATTCTTAAATTCTGTTTATGCTCTCTGTTATCATTTCTGCTAACTCTTGTACTCATAAATTCATATATCTATGAATATGGAGTTTCTATGTTATTGTCGTTTAATGTTATTTACCTTAAATAACAAAAAGCTAATCTCTCCTGAACACGATTCATACTTGATTACGCTGACTAAGTGTGGTTTTGACATCATCAAAAAGGGAGAAATTGTTGGGAACCCCACATATATTCTAAGTTTTGATGATGTTCTCTCATACACACACTTAGCATTATTCACGTTCTGTATCATTTCTGTTGGTTGTTATAGACCAGATAGTCGAAGCCAGTTCAGACAGAAAGCTGGAAGAAGTCTCAGACAGAAAACTAAAGCAAGTCAACTTTAACAGAAAGTTGAACCAGCAAGTCTTAAACAGAAAGTTGAACCAGCAAGTCTTAGACAGAAAGTTTAACCAGCA
>JAPKLX010001180.1:0-22043 GCA_026898415.1 Leonotis leonurus
GTGTTTCGAGAGACCATCATCAACACTAATCTTAGGGTTCCCAACAACAGGTTAGGTTCAACTCTTTCTGTTTTGGTTGGAACCTTCTGGTTACGCCCTTTCTGGTTTTAATGTCTTTCTGGTTTTAATGCCTTTCTGGTTGAACACTGGTTGAGTACTTTCTGGTTGAACAGCTTTCTGTTAAAGTTAGTTTGCTCCAACTTTCTGTTCGAGACTTGCTGATTCAACTTTCTGTCTAAGACTTGCTGGTTCAACTTTCTGTCTAAGACTTGCTGGTTTAGCCGGTTCAACTTTCTGTTAAAGTTGTCTTGCTCCAGCTTTCTGTCTGAGACTTCTTTCATCTTTCTGTTTGAAGCTTTCTAGTTCAACTTTTTGTTAAAATTGTCTTCCTCCAACTTTCTGTTGTTTAGACTTGCTTCAGCTTTCTGTTGCTGAGACTTGCTTCAGCTTTCTTCTTGTTACAAGGAGACAAAATAGAAATAATACAGAACATGAATAATATCAAGTGTGTTTTCGAGAGAACATCATCAAAACTTAAATTATCTGTGGGGTTCCCAACAATTTCCCCCTTTTTGATGATGTCAAAACCACACTTAATCAGTGAAAACACATTAACATGTATCATGTTCTGGATAGATTAGCCAATTGTTATTTAAGTTAAATAACAATAAATAACAACAAAAAATTCTGGACAATAAGATTTTGTCTTTAGAAAACTCCACATAAATAGATATCAGATCGATAAGTACAAGTGGATAACAAAAAATAACAGAGAGCAAAAACAGAAAATAAGAAGAAAGATATATATAAGAGAACCATCTGGCTGCACCGCCCTTCTTCATCTTCTCTCTCTGCGCATCAGATACTAACTAGATGCTCTCATAGATCCCGTCTCTTACTCTGGCATAGTTCGGGTCATGATTATCGATTTTGTAGCCCTTGATCTTGGCCAACTGGTTGATGTAGTTCAGAATGTATGTCTTATCAGGAATGTTGCTGCCAGGTATTGTTGGGCACACCATGAATTCTTTCTCCGGGGCCTTGAGCTGAGTTTCGGCATCAGAAGCAGCTGTTCTGATCCTCTGTATGAGGCCCTGGTTACTGAAATTATCCAGATATCTATTGAAGTCCTCATCTGGAATTGACTCTGAATATGTAGGCTCCTTCAAGAAGTATATGTTCAGAATGAAACCCTGCTTTACTTTCTCCCAGTCATTTTGATCCCCTTCTGGAACCCATGCATCATTGGGTGTCTGCTTCTTCAAAGATAGGTTCCAGCAAAGGGTTTCTTTTTCTTCTTCTTGGACTGAGTAGTTGATTGGGAGGATTGTTGTTGTGAACGTTCAGCAGATGATGGGGATGAGAAAGGTGTTTGGAATGACTTTTCCTTGGCCTCCTGTGCCGTTATCTTCCTCTCTCTTTCTGCCTGATCTTTGTAAAATTGAGTTCTGAATATTGGGTCACATGCCTGCTCCATGCTAATTCCAAATAACAACAACTCAGCAATTTGATCTCCTTCATCCACTGGTTTCTTCCCTTTGTCACCCTTGCTGCGTTGTGTATCAAAGACTTGTTGTTCTGTACCAAGTAGGGTGGGGTCAGGTCTTGGAGGTGTAGTAGGTCTGGGTTGAGTTGGTGCTGGAGTTTCTGTTCCCTGTCCCATTTCTGTTGCCAAGTCAATTTCTTTCCTTACGCTCTTGCTGTCTTTACTTCCTTTGCTTTCTGAGATTTCCCCCTTTTTGACATCATCAAAGAGGGTAATGATAAGTGTACGCAGAGAGGCAATCTCTTCTGTCATCTTCTCCATTTTATCTTCAACATCTGCCTTGTACCCGAGCAATAGGTTAACTATCTGGTCAGTTGCATGAAGTTTCTGCTCGAGCCTGTTGTTCATTGTAGACAGAGTCTTGTCATATGTTTCTTGCAGCTCTTCCACAGCAGTAATGCGATTGCTCTGAACTTCAAATTCCTCAGGATTTGGATGAAGGAGGTTGTTTAAGACGTCCACTTGGTGTTGCTACATCAGTTCCACAAATTTTTCTTTTTCAAAGTGTGCAAATTGTGCGTGGATGGATAAGTCAGTGTCTTCCTTCAACTGGGCAGCAAGTTGAGTTCCTTTCTGTTCTACAGCAGCAGCAATTGTTTCTTGTTGTTTAGCTAAAAGGTCAGTTACCAGAGTTGTTGTCTTTTCTGCCTTCTCTTCCATGCTGTCGAGACGAAGAGCAATTCTGGCCTGCTCTGCTTCATTCTGTAGACGGTCATCATCTATCTTTTTATCCAGTTCCTTCCTGATTGTTCTGAGCTTGCCTCTGATGTCACGATCCATGTCGTTGACATAGTCTTTCTGATGTTGGTTGAAGTCAGAAAGAATCTGGGTTGCTTTGTCTTGAAGAGTGTTGCAAATATCAGTCATCTGATCTTCAACGCGAAGAGTGATCAGAATGTCAAGTTGATAGTTATTGAAGGTTTTGGGTTCTCTTTCCAGAATATCTTCCATCGTGTAGAAATTGATATGCTTCTTTAGTTTCTGTGCGGCTCCGTGTGTGTATATTTCATTACTTGGTTCGCCGCCAATGCTCTGTCCTACTGGTTCATCATCACCTGAGTCAAGGTCGATGATTGGTGTTTTCTTGGCAGGCGTCTTGGATGGAGCTTCTCCCTGCTCTGGTTGTGGTGGTTGTTCTGTTGGTGCTGCTTCTTCCATCTGGGCTTCATGGTGTGTTGTCTGCACTGTAATGTTCAACTTTTCTGCCTCATGCTGCATGAGCCCAGAAATGAGTTGTTGGTATTCTGCTCTCACTTCTTGAACAGTGGAGACTTGAAGCAGACTAAGAAGGGTTGCCTCTTCTTTCTTTAAGTCTTCGATTGTTTTGATTTGGAGCAGTGCATCAAAAATATAATACTCGCTGTTCTTGACCAGCAAGTAAAATTTTGTGCATCTTGCTACTCCCAAGCTTTCTGGAAGCAAGTGAATGTTGGGAAACTCTTGAAGTACTGAGTGTTCTGCTTCATTCTCTAGCAGATTGATAACACTCTTTGCCTGACGTTTCCTTTCTTCCTCCTCATCTGTTGATTCTCCTTCCTCTTCCTCCTCATCCTCACTGATTTTCTCCATTCGGTGTGGTGAGGGTGTAGCTGTTCTAGCTGGAGAAAAATCTTTCTCCTGATGTGGATTGTGGCTTGTTTCTGGTTCCACATCACCTGCTGGAGCCTCTGGTTGTTCTATTTCTTCATGTGTTGCCTCCTTTGCTTGTTCTGTTGGTGAGTCTGATTGTTCTGCTGCTGCTTCTGATGGAGGTGAAGATTCTTGAACTTTCTGTAGTCGGCGCCTCTTTTGTTTGGGCTGCGAGGCAGAGGTTTCTGTCTCAACAAAACTACCTCGTTTACGTGCTGTCTTTTCTTTTACCACTCTCTCCTTGGGAACTCTCTCTTTCTTCTTTTCAACACCTTTAGTAGGTGGTATCCATGTAGGGTTAGAACTACCCATTTCCAAAGCTGCGACCCGGTGCACCTCATCTTTGGGTATGGAGAGACTGGTGTTGAATTCCACAGCATCATCCCAGACTTTTTGCTTAAAAAATCGTTCCACCATCAGACTGATCTTGGTGGAATGTCGTAGATTTCTTCTAACTTCCACTGAAGTTCCTCTGCCTCTGCTATCCTTGGTGTATGTGACAAATTTAGCTTCCTTAGCCATTAATTCAAACAGTATTCTGCTCCAGTTGACTCGGAGATTTAGGACAACTGCCGTGAGAATTCGAAATTTCTCAGGAGTTACTTGATCATACGATCCACTATGGTTGAGAAAAATTCTCTGGACCATTTCGAGTAGTAACTTGAAGCCCGGTTGGAGTAAGGCACGCTGAAACATTCTTCCAGTGTATTTGATCGGTATCACCATCACTATTTCCACTGCTTCTTGCAGTTGCGCAGGAGTGATATCATCTAATGTTAAACCTTCATCTTTCAACCGATACGTCTGGTTGATCATTTCAATGACATTGTATGGCGTTTTGCTAGTTTTATCACCGATTGGCATCAACACATTTGCTTCATAGCCATGTTTATCATTCTGCCATGTTAGGTAGAATGAAGCCACTTGTTTTGCCAAAAATGTGTTGGGATGAGAGGTGACAATATTGCAGAACCCTAATATCATAAGAACATACAGAGCAAATATATGTATATTCATCAGTTTATATGAACAAGTATAAATGCCCACATCTAAGCAGTTAATTAGAACAAAGGACAAGGTATAGGCAGTTCATAAGAGAGCAATAATGAAAGCAAGATGCAGATATAGAGAATATTAATAAACTCAAACACCTTTGCAGCGAGTAACAATGGCAAAAATTTCTTCAAGTTTTCAAAATCCGTGAGTATTAAACACAGCATATGGTTCAGGTGAGAGAAACCTCTGAACCTCGGTCACGTGTTGAAGAAACAAAGAAGTTTGGGGTGCCATGATCAAATGTAAGATGTTTTGGGAAGATTTGCAGAGAAATCAAGATGTAAAAAACCTTAAGTGCTTAGGAAGAGTAGTGCTCAGTGCGATGAAGTGAAGGTGAACAGTTCTGAGATGTATATCGCATATATATAACATAATAATTAATGGCACAGATGAAAGCATAGAAAATGGAGGGTTGGATGAATATCTCCCTTTTTAGATTTCCCGCTTCATTCTTTGTTTTGCCGCCTTTCCTTGCGTGAGATATACGCTCTAGATCCTAGGGTTTGTAGGCAAGCGTGTGCGTATCTCTTCCTTTTCGGCAACTTCCCTTTTTCTATTTCTTGCAGGGATTTTCTCGATCCCAGTTCCCAAAGTTGTGCTAATCATCACAAAAATAGAAGATTGAGAAAATCTAAGAAAAGAAATAATTTTTCACACTGTAATCTCGTAGATTGATTATGGGAGTGACGTCTTTTATCTCGGTCGCTTCAATTTCCTCAAAAAGTTCCCCCTTGACTTAGTAATTAAGAAATAATTTCCACGTGATACTCTTATTTAAGTGAATTATTACACGTGAATGTATTATTTTCTTCTTGACATGCTGTAATTCTTGACAGCATTCTGTTGTCATCGTTCTGGTGAATTTCACATCTTGGTGACCTTCTATTGTTAACATTCTGGTAACCTTCTGCTGTTAACATTCTGGTAACCTTCTGCTGTTAACATTCTGCTGACCTTCTGCTATTAGCATTATGCTAACCTTCTGTTGTTAACATTCTGCTAACCTTCTGCTATTAGCATTCTGCTAACCTTCTGTTGTTAACATTCTGCTAACCTTCTGTTGTTAAGATTCTGCTAACATTCTGCTATTCTATCATCCAGACTTAGTAATCCAAGCTTTCCACACAGCATCTTAAATCTTTCTTCTGGCAGAGCTTTAGTCAAGATGTCAGCACGTTGGATATCTGTATGAATCTTCTCGATCTGGATGTGCTTTCTCTCCACATGATCTCTAATAAAATGATGTCTCACATCAACGTGTTTGCACCTTGTATGAAGTACTGGATTCTGTGTTATAGCTATTGCACTTGAACTGTCACAGAATATTGGTATCTCTTTTACTTCGATCTCGTAATCCCTTAGTTGCTGTTTCAACCATAAGATTTGTGCACAACAACTTCCAGCAGCCATATATTCTGCTTCTGTTGTTGAGGTGGCGACAGATGTCTGTTTCTTTGAAAACCAAGATATCAACTTGTTTCCTAAAAACTGACATGTGCCAGAGGTAGACTTTCTGTCCAGTTTGCATCCTGCATAATCTGAGTCATAATAGCCTGTTAGTTCAAAGTTGTCGTCATGTGGATACCAGAGACCAACGTGAGCTGTTCCTTTAAGATATCTAAGTATCTTTTTGACAGCTTCCATATGTGATTCTTTGGGATTGGCTTGATATCTGGCACACACTCCTACTGCAAATGTGATATCTGGTCGACTTGCAGTGAGGTATAATAGTGAGCCAATTATGCCTCTGTATTTTGTTATAGGTGTTGGTTTACCTTCTGGATCTGGATCTATCTTTCCATTTATCTGCATTGGTATCTTGGCTGGCTTGCTGTCTTTAACTCCAAACTTGTTGATCAGATCGTTAATGTACTTTGCTTGGTTTACAAAGATACCATCTGGTTGCTATTTTAGCTGCAAGCCTAAGAAGAAGTTCAACTCGCCCATCATGGACATTTGATATTTGTTCTTCATTAGTTCAGCAAACTTATCGCATAAATGGAAAAATTGGGATCCAAAAATTATGTCATCTACATATATCTGCACCAAAAGGATATGTTCTTTGACTTTAATGACAAACAGTGTTCTGTCAACAGAACCTCTCTTGAACCCTGATTCCAGCAGAAAGGTTGATAACGTCTCATACCACGCTCTTGGTGCCTGTTTTAATCCATAGACAGCTTTAGCTAATCTATATACCTTCTGGTCAGGATTTCCTTCTTCAAAACCAGGTGGTTGTTCAACATATACTTCTTCTTCAAGTATACCATTTAGGAATGCACTTTTAACATCCATCTGGTACACTTTGAATCTCTTGTATGCTGCATATGCGAGAAATAATCTGATTGCTTCCAATCTGGCAACTGGTGCAAAAGTCTCGTCAAAGTCGATACCTTCCTGTTGACTGTATCCCTTTGCAACAAGTCTAGCTTTGTTTCTGACTACTTCTCCGTTTTCATCTCTTTTATTCTTGAATACCCATTTGACACCTATTACTCCCTGATGATTTGGTCTGTCTACCATATACCAGACTTGGTTTCTTTTAAACTCATTGAGTTCTTCTTGCATAGCAATGACCCAGTCTGCATCTTTGAGTGCTTCATAAATGTCAGAGGGTTCAACACGTGATAGATAGCAACTGAGAAGTGCACTCTCTCCATGCATTCTTCTGGTTCTTACTCTATCACTTGGGTTCCCAACAATCTGTCCAGGAGGATGATTGTCCTGTATCCATCTTCTCCTGCTTGTCATTTCTTCTTCTGATATCTCAGGTTCTGGTTCATTTGTTGGGTCCTCAAATTCTGGATGAGATGCTTGAAAAGGATTGTCCACTTCTGGTTCTTCAATTAATTTCTTGATTATTGTTCCAACCATTTGTATCTCTTTATTCTTCTGATTGATCGTGATTTTGTTCATTGTTATCTCCTTCTTCTGGTTGATTACTTTCTGGTTGAATTATTGATCTGTCAAGGTCCAGAATGATGTGTTCTGTTCCCCCTTGATGTGAGCTTATTGCTTCAGCATTAGATGAAACATTAATATCATTATCATCTGTTGTATTCCAGATTAGAATATCTTCTAGCAGAATTCCTTCTGTTCTCTTTTCTTTGTTCTGGCCTTGTGTATGATCATCACTCAACTCTCTGTCAATGACAAAGGATTCATCAAAGACAATATGAAGTGTTACCTCCACAATATGGGTCTTCTTGTTGTAAACCCTATAAGCTTTACTAACATCAGAATATCCTAAGAATATTCCAGGGTCAGCTTTGCTGTCAAAGGTTTTCAACTGTGATTTCCCATTATTATGGAGGTAACATAAACAACCAAAAGTACGGAAGTAATGTATCCTGGGCTTTCTGTTGTTCCAGACTTCATATGGTGTCTTCCCATGTCTGATGGTAACTACAGATCTATTCTGTGTATAGCAGGTTGTAGAAATTGCTTCTGCCCAAAATTTCTTAGGTAATATGGTTGCATTAAGCATAGTGCGAGCTGCTTCTTTTAATGATCTGTTTCTTCTTTCAACTACTCCATTCTGTTGAGGTGTTCTAGCTGCAGATGTTTGATGTGAGATTCCCATCTGGTTGCAGTAATCCTCAATCTTCTGGTTTAGGAATTCTGTACCACGATCTGTTCTGATGGTAGTAACAGAGACTTCCTTTTTCTTGGTAATTTTGTTGAGGAAGTTTGGCAGCTTTTCCAATGTCTCTTTCTTCTTATATAAGAAGATTACCCAAGTGAATCTTGAATAATCATCAATGATGACTAGAGTGTATTTTCTACCATTTATACTTAATGGTTTAACTGGACCAAATAAGTCTAAGTGTAGTAACTCTAAGATTCTGGTAGATGACTGAACCGATTTGCTAGAAAATGATGATCTGGTTTGTTTTCCAGCTTAACATGCTTCACAGATGTGATTCTTGTCATATACTTGATCTGGTAGTCCTTCGACTAGTTTCTCTCGTGCAATCTTATTGATTGACTTGAAATTAAGATGATTTAGTCGTTTATGCCACAGCCAACTAGTTTCTGATACTGTTTTAGTGACTAGACATGTCTCAATCTGGTTATCCCATTGCACAATATATAACCTATCCTGCAATTTTCTGGTAAGGAGTATCTCATCTCCTTCCTTGCTTTTCACGAAACAATTGTTAGCATTAAAAACAATCTGATTACCATTTGCACAGAACTGACTTACAGAAAACAGATTGTGGCTAAGACCCTCAACATATGATACATTTGTGATAGTAGTCTTGCCAACTCTTATGTTTCCATATCCTCTGGTATATCCTTTTGAATTACATCCAAAGGTGACCTGAGGACCTGGTTTCTCTATATAGTCTGATAGTAGGTTCTTGTCACATGTCATGTGTTTCGAACAACCACTATCTATGATTCAGATTGCACCTTTAGCTATCTTGTACCTTCTTGCAGTCTTCTGGTCCTGCAATTAATCACACTTAGCTACCCTTTCAATATTTGGGTGCTTGGTTATTAGCAAATGTTCCTTTTCGAATCCAGAACACTTTTGGGTTTGGGACAGCTATATAGCAAGTGATAGTATTTCCATTATTATCAACTTTTGACATAGAATGAAATATAGATGGATGATATCTTTCTATTCCATCATTCTTCAATCCTTTATTAGTGGGTACTGTCCTATTGACATTTCTGTTGGGTAATGTCCTGTTGACATTCTTTTTGTGAACCTTTTCTGTTTCTGTGTAACCTGCTGGCAGTTCCTTTGTTTGATGGTTCTGTCTGTTGCCAGTCTGTTTCACTATCATCTTCTAAGGTTGTTCTTTCTTGTTTCGAAGATTTATCACTTGGTCAGGTATTTGTTTCCTTTCTGGTACGAATTTTATGGTACTAGAGAGCTTCTCTGAGTGACCTGGATATCCTACTCCAGATGTTCCCTTTTGCTGCATGTTAATAAGTAGTTTAGCACGTTCATCACTCTTGTAGATCATTTCTTTTCCTTTCTTGATCTTTTCCTCAGCTACATTGTTTCTTGTGATGAGATCCTTCACTTTTGAATTTAGTGAGTGAATCTCACTGTCCTTTCCTTTGATCTGTTCTTCCAGATTGTTGATGTTAGCAACAAATTTAGTGTTTGCTTTACTCAATATCTCTTCAGATTTCTTCAATCTGTCATTTTCTTCAACAACTTCTCTAAATAGTCTCTTGATACTCGAGTAGCTCTTGAACATCTCATTAATTTCATCCCATGAATATTCATCTTGATCTTCTATTTCCTGTTCCAGATTAATATCATTTGAAGAATTAGAGTTGCAAGAGTTTACCTCTACATCATCTAGACCGTTGTCTAGACCTACATAGCATTCATCCCAATCTTCTTCTTCATTGGCAAAGAAAGCTTCATCATCTTCTGATGAACTATCTGACAGGTGACTTGAGCTAGAGTCTTCTTCTGCTATCATGGCTTTACGTTGAGCTTTTAGTTTTCTGTCCCTCTTAGCTCGTAGTTCTTCTCTTTGACTTTTAGATAAGTCTGGGCAATCTGTTTTGAAATGACCTGTTCTCCCACAACCATAACAAGTATAGTCAGTAGGTTTAGTGATTTTACCATTACCTCTACTTTCTGTTTTATCATCAGATCGTTCTGCTACTTCATTCTTCTGGTATCTGTTCTTGTTGTCTTTGTAGAACCTTCGGTACTTTCTTGATCTGATTTCCATTTTGTTCATTCTCTTCGCAATCATTGAGAATTCTTTGAGTAACTTATCATAACCTCCTTCTTCTGGTGTAGCAGAGGCTGCTGATTCTTCTGTTTTGCATTTCGCTTTGAAGGCAGTCTCTTTCTCCTTCTTTGAGTTATTCTCTCTCTTCTTGCTGGAGGAATAATCTGGTCCGTGAATCCTTCTGATGTCACATTCATGAAAAGCTAGATGATCAAATAGTGCTTCTACAGATAGGTCATTAAAATCAGCACGTAGAGGTTGCATAGCTGAATAAATTTCCCAGCTTGGCGGTAGAGCTCTCAGGATCTTGAGATTCTTCTCTCTCTGTGTGTACTTATTCTTTTTGAAGGCAGAAACTTCAAGCAGTACTTCAATGAACCTGTTCTTCATCTGCTCGATGGTTTCTCCAGGTTTCATCTTGAATTCATCAAACTTGTTGCATGCCAGAGATAACTTATTCTCAATCATCGCTTCAGAACCTAGGCTGAGATCCCTTAGAGCTTCCCACATTTCTTTGGCTGTGTCAAGATCTTGGATCTTAGCCAGATGAACTCCTTTCACAGTGCTGGAAATAACTCCTTTAGCAAAATCATCTAAATTTGCTTCTCTTCTTTCTTCTGAGGTGTATTTTCTGGGATCTTTCAGTACAGATTCTTTGACTACTCCTGTCTCAGTAATACGAGTAGTTTCTTCAGTAATGGCTAGAGGTCCTTCCTCAATTACTTTCCACATCAAGCAGTGATGAGCTTTGCAAAACAATGGTCGTTTGAACCACTGCTCTGATACCACTTGTTGGTCCCGAAAGAGCAAGGTTTGGTGTATGGGGGGGGGGGGGAATACACCAAATACAAACTTTTCAGTTTACTTGACTAATTGAGGAGAGAGACTTAAGCTTTCTGGTTTACAGATTGCTCAACGTGACAAATCAGATTGACTATCTAATCAATCTTATTCTGTCCGAGCAGAATCTCTCAAGTGAGTAATACAAAGCAGAAAGTAAGAATGATCTTATTTTCTAACAGTGTATTGTGTGCGGAATAATGGTGGACTTAGTCGGTGCTCTTTGATTAGAAAAACCTTTCAAATCTTAGTCGAGTATTTAGAGGATTGATTAAGAATGCAGTTTGTATGAGAGTGACAGATAGAGAATAAAACAACTGGAATGAAAATGCAGAAAGTAAATAACACAGTTATTTTACGTTGTTCGGGAAAACCCCTACGTCCACGATCTAATCCAAACTGGATTAGATATCCACTACTAGGATACTCTCTTATTTATACTCGCTGAGAACGAGCCACAAGTTTCAATTACAAATCTGATTGAAACTTATGCACGAATAAGCGTCGTGTCCCTTTACAACTTACAGAAAACAACTGTAAACAGGATTTCTTCACGTTAATCCACTAGAAAACTACTAGCTAGCAAAGATCTCCTTCCTTTCTCGATAAGACAAACTTGAATTGAGGTGTGATTGCGATCACGAACAGTTTGAAGCTTTTGTCTGATGTAAGATTGAATTGCTTGAGAATTTCAGTAATATAGCGCTCCCCCACATCAGACTTTAAATCTTCAAACATATATAGGCTTTGAATTTTGAAATTCTAGCCGTTTGTTGATTGGCGTGATTTGATTTGTGGATTGCCAATCAATCATATCTCTTCTTTCCTTGTAGGGTCGTTGACTGAATCTTCTATGAATGGAAAGCAGATCAACTGTGATTACTTTCCTTCTTCGTGTCAATTAGTGATTCTCTTTCCAATTCTCGATGGATGAACTTTAATATTGACGTGGTAAGAGATATGATGGAAGGGGCATTGTCATCTGGTGGTTTTGATAGCTCTATTGATCTATTACCATCATTGACAGGTTAGGTTCAACTCTTTCTGTTTTGGTTGGAACCTTCTGGTTACGCCCTTTCTGGTTTTAATGTCTTTCTGGTTGAACACTGGTTGAGTACTTTCTGGTTGAACAGCTTTCTGTTAAAGTTAGTTTGCTCCAACTTTCTGTTCGAGACTTGCTGATTCAACTTTCTGTCTAAGACTTGCTGGTTCAACTTTCTGTCTAAGACTTGCTGGTTTAGCCGGTTCAACTTTCTGTTAAAGTTGTCTTGCTCCAGCTTTCTGTCTGAGACTTCTTTCATCTTTTTGTTTGAAGTTTTCTGGTTCAACTTTCTGTTAAAATTGTCTTGCTCCAACTTTCTGTTGTTTAGACTTGCTTCAGCTTTCTGTTGCTTAGACTTGCTTCAGCTTTCTTCTTGTTACAAGGAGACAAAATAGAAATAATACAGAACATGAATAATATCAAGTGTGTTTTCGAGAGAACATCATCAAAACTTAAATTATCTGTGGGGTTCCCAACATGCACTAATGTTCTTACAAGCAAGCTGAAATTCTCAAGAAATCTACTCTACTATTGAAGCATTCTATGAGAAGATTTCACAATCCAGATCGTGTTAAAAGCCGTTCGTGATCAAAATCACACCAAACTCGATTCAAGTCTGGCTTATCGAGAAGTAGAAGGAAGATATCTTCGCTAGCTAGTAGTTTTCTAGTGGATGTAAGGGATACGACCCATATTCGTGCAAAAGTTTCTTTATAGTTTTGATTTGAACTTGTGGCTCGTTCTCAGCGAGTATAAAGAAGAGAGTATCCTAAGTAGTGGATATCCAATCTAATTTTGATGAGACCGTGGATGTAGGGGTTTTCCCGAACCACATAAAAACAACTGTGTTCTTTACTTTACACATTTTATTTTCTATTGTTTATTCACTAACCCAGCACTTGCATTCAAACGTGCATTGTTTAACCAATCTCTTAATATATTTGGCTAAGTGTTTATCAAGATTTTCTAATAAGAGAAACACACTAAATCCACCATATTCCACACACTACACTCTGTTAGATAACAAGATCACTCTTGTTTTCTGCTTAGCATATACCACAAGAGAGAATATGTCTGGACAGGTCACTAGTCGATCTGGTAGTGAACCTAGTCGTCGATCTAGTCTATCAATCTTAGCAATGTCCTTTCGAGAAAGCTTAATATCTCTAGCTAAACTGTCAAGTAAACTGAAAAGTTTGTATTTGGTGTATTCCCCCCCCCCCCTCCCCATACACCAAACATTACTCTTTCGTGACCAACACTTCACTAGGTTCCGCTAGTGGCAAGCACAAGCTCGATTCCACAGGGAGTTAGTGAATTCCTCTCTCGATGTCACAAGTTGGGTTTTAAGTCGGGTCTTGCCTTGGGAAAGAAGCTGTAATCAAGCAGAAAGTAAAGTGCTGGAATATAAATAACTGAAAAGAAAACACTAAGATAGTTAAATAAGAAAGCAACTTGACTTGGATTAGAATCCTTGAGTCTTGACTTATGTCTTGATCATTGGTGCAAAGTTGTTCGTTGTACTAGCATGTCATTGGTTAAAGGCGAGCGTAAGAATGAGGTTTTACTCCTACCACCCAAACGCATCACTCAGGCAATGATTATGGTTTCCTCCTATTGGGAACCCCGAAGTATTTTTGGTTTTGATGATGATCTCTCGAAACACACTTAGTCATTACAGTTTTTACTAGAGTTAAACTGTTCTACGTGTTAACAGATCACTACGTATAAAGTGAATTATGATAGAGAACAGATTAGGAGATGACTTAGCATGAAAATGATTTATTCCTATAGAAGTCATTTCTATAATAATATAGGGTGAAGACCAAGATTTTCTCGCTAAAAAGAAATCGATCTGCTATGACAGATGCACCGGATCGATAGAGTCATCAAACCACCAGATGACATGTCACGACCTGCCTACTTACCTATTGTATTAGCTATGTAAACGGATCGCGACTACGTGAACTGGAGGAACGAACTTGACCCGGATCAAAAAGGTTGAATGACAATTAAGTAATGCAACATCAAAGGTACAATATACAGTTTAACGAACCAAAAAGGGCAAATCGGGGTAAAAAAGATATCGATTTTCATAAAAATTTGAGCAACATCTCCTTTGTAAATAGGTTAATTCCGGACAAACAGAAAACCCAACGCAGGATATACTAAGTCATCACATATATCACAAATGGTTAGGAACATCCAAAACCAACAGGAGATAATATGTACGATATCAAGTTTCAACGACAACAAGTTGAATAAATTCAGGTTTCTAAACATAAAAACCAAAAATAGGATTCAACAACTACTATACATGACCAACATTTCAAAAGATAATTCAAAGTTTTGGCAATAGATAGGGTGGTTGAGAATTATGTGTGACGACATAACCTCGGGGCAACTAGATACACATATTAACAAGCAAAAAGGAAAGCCCGAATCAGCATCTCTCACCATCGCCAACTCTGCTGCTCAACCTGCACATTTAAAAATATATGCAGGGCATGAGTACTATATGTACTCAGTGGGCACATTGCCAAAAACATTTAAAACATACTTTTATGACTTGCCAACTGAAGCAATACACAGGGTTTTAAGTGTTTAAAAGAAATAACCTGTGTATGTTTTCTAAAAAAAAAAATTTTATGCTCATGCTATATCTTAATCTAATCATGACTTGTGTCTGCAGACAAATCATCCAAATATACCATATCTACGCACTCTTGTGTTGAAAGGTAGGCCTCCCCTTCAACACTATGACCGGCCAACCCGCTCGATGAATCACGGTCATAAATGTGTACAGAAACCCTTACTGGCAGCTCGTCCAGCATAGGGCCGATGCCGTAATTCTCTCGTAGATAGGCATCATGCAACGTGTTTAAAACAAGCAAGTCACAAAATCTTTCAAATAATATGCATATCAAAATATAATAGTATGCACATTTTAGTTAAGAAATGCCCACCTCAATAACAGCTTAACCTTACTATCTCAGTTCTTCTTCCTTCAGCTCCGTTCCCTTTCTCTCTACTCCGCTTGCACCTTAAATATATAAATATGGAGTATATTAGAAAAGAGAATATTACTTCACTACTTCTCAATTATACTTACTTGAATATAGTCTATCCAACTACACATAACACTATTTTACAACTGTTGTAGAGGTTGCGACCGAGGTTTGTTTCTTGGAAAACCACGATATGAGCTTGCTTCTAAGGAATTGGCAAGTCCCAAATATTGATTTCCTATCAAGTTTGTAACCTGCATAATCAAAATCTCAGTTAGCTCAAAATAATCATCACAAGGATACCACAAACTAAGCTCGGTTGTTCCTTTGAGATAACCTAGAATTCTTTTAGTTGTCTCCATGTGAAACTCCTTGGGATTTTTTGGTACCTAGCACAAACACCAACAACAAACGTGATATTAGGTCGACTAACAGTTAGATATAGTAATGATCCAATAATATCACACTATTGTTTTATATCAGTTTCTTTGCCAAGTACATCTGGACCGATCTGTCCATATGTTTGCATAAGGATCTTCACTGGTTTGCTATAATTAGCTCCAAATTTTGTAATAAGGTCATTGATATATTTGGATTGATTGATTAGGATCCCTTCAGCTGATTATTTGACCTACAAGCCTAAGAAGAAATTCATTTCTCCCATCATTGACATCTTGTATTTATCTTATATAAGTTTGCTAAATTTGTTACAAAGGAATTCAAATTTTGAACCAAAGATTATATCATCAACATATATTTGAACTAAAAGTATATAATCTTGGACTTTGATGGTGAACAACGTTTTGTCTACTGATCCTAGCTTGAATCCCGACTGCTACAAGAAGGTGGATAAGGTCTCGTACCAAGCTCGAGGAGCTTGTTTCAACCCATATATGGCTTTGACTAGCCTATACACCTTTCTTTCATCTTCTTCTTCAAACCCAGGAGGTTGTTCCAAATAGACTTCTTCTTCCAAAATTCCATTTTGGAAGGCACTCTTAACGTCCATTTGAAACACCTTGAATAGTTGATACTCTACATAGGCTAGAAACAACCTTATTGCTTCTAATCTTGCCACTGGTGCAAACGTTTCATCAAAATCGATTCCCTCCTATTGGCAGTAGCCCTTTACTACTAACCTTGCTTTGTTTCTAACCGCTTCTCATGTTTCATCCCTCTTGTTCTTGAAGATCCAATTCACCCATATGACTGGTCGATCAACCAAGTATCATACTTCATTCCTCTTGAATTCGTTTAGTTCTTCTTGCATGGCATTGGTCCAATCTGCATCTTGTAAAGTAATAAAGTCATCTTTGGGTTATGTGTGAGACAGATAGCAGCTGAGTAGTGCACTTTCTCTATGCATTGTTTGTGTCTGTACTCTATCAGTTGGGTTCCCAACAATAAGCTCGGTTGGATGGTTGTCTTCCCATCTCTGATGCCTTTTCATTTCCTCCTTTGAAACATTGAGTTTGGGTTCAACATTTGGATCATCAAACTCTGGATGATCTGTGGATGAAACATTAAAAGGGTTATTATCATCCTTAAGATTAAGTTTAGTAAGGTCGCTACACAGGTCCTCGACAGGTGGTTGATGATCTGGTTTTGGATCAGATTGAGGGATAGATAGTTCTTCAACAGGTGGTTGAGAATCTTCAATGCTTTATGTTCCCCCTCGATCTGTTCCCTTGTTGTGTTGCCTCCACAGTAGATTGATCATGTTGGTCCCGAAAGAGCAAGCTTTGGTGTATTGGGGGGGGGAATACAACAAATACAAACTTTTCAGTTTACTTGTTAAGTTAATAGAGAGTTCAAGCTATTCTTATTTAAGAAATTGCTCGACAGATGACTGACCAGATCAATACTCAGATCGATACCAGATTAGTCCAAACAGATTGCTCTCTAGTGAAAACACTTAGTCAATAATAAGAGTGATCTTATTATCTTCTGGGTGTTGTGTGTGCGGAAATATGGTGGATTTAATGAGTGCTCTTATAAGAAAACCTTTAAAGATAGTCAGATCGTTAAGCAGATTGATTGATATGCAGTTTGTATGATAGTGCAGAATGTTAGAGTAATAAACAACTGAAAAGTAAAGATGCAAGAAAGTAAATGACACAGTTGTTTAACGTGGTTCGGGAATTCCCTACGTCCACGATCTGGTCAAAGCTAGACCAGATTATCCAATACTAGGATGCTCTGCTTCTTTATACTCGTGGAGAACGATTCACAAGTATCAATCAAAGCTAGACAGATACCTATGCACGAAGTGAGGGTCGTGTCCCTTTACAACAGATTACCTCTACGTTACCACTAGAAACCTACTAGCTAGTAAGGTGATCTGCTTCCTCTCGACAAGATAGACTTCAATCGAGGTTGGGTTGGTGTGATGAAGAATCACAGGTCTTTTGAAGCTCTTAGTCTGGATCAAAGAAAAACTTGAGAGTATGTTCGTGGTATAGCTCGCGTGTATTGTGTATCTCCAGATTTGAACTTCAAATATATATATAGGCATTGAATTGAAAATTCTAGCCGTTTGTTGATTGGCGTGTGATTGATGGAATATTGCCAATCAATGATGTCCATCATATCTCAATGGATGGACTTTAATACTGGCGTGGTAAGTGGATATGATGAGTAGGGCAGTGTTTATCTGGTGTTGATAGTTCTATCGATCTGTTGCCACTTCTGTCTGGTTGGTTCAACTCTTTCTGTTTGATTGGAACCTTCTGGTTAAGCCCTTTCTGGTTTTAATGCCTTTCTAGTTGAACGCTGGTTAAACACTTTCTGGTTGAACAACTTTCTGTTAAAGTTGATTTGCTCCAACTTTCTGTCCGAGACTTGCTTCAACTTTTTGTCTGAGACTTGCTGGTTCAACTTTCTGTCTGAGACTTGCTGGTTCAACTTTCTGTTAAAGTTGACTTGCTCCAACTTTCTGTCTGAGACTTGCTGGTTCAACTTTCTATTAAAGTTGACTTGCTTCAACTTTCTGTCTGAGACTTGTTGGTTCAACTTTCTGTCTGAATGCTTTAGATTCCTGTTACATAGAGGCAGATAGAAGTAATATATAGAGAACATGAGTAAACCTAAGTATGTTTTCGAGGGAACATCATCAAAACTCAAATTAATTGTGGGGTTCCCAACAATTTCCCCCTTTTTGATGATGTCGAAACCATAATTAATCAGATTAACCAAGGTAACATGAATCATGTTCTGGTGAGGTTAGCCGATTGTTATTTAAGTTGTATAACAATCAATAGCAAGAAAGATTCTGGACAATAAGACTTTGTCTTTAGAAAACTCCACATTAATAGATATATGAAAGGGTAAGTACAAGTGGATAGCAGAAATAACAGAGAGAGCAAAAACAGAAGATGAGAAATAAGATCTATCTAAGAAAACCATCTGGTTGCTCCACCTTTCTTCATCTTTTCTCTTTGTGCATAAGAAACTAACTGAATGCTATCGTAAATTCCATCTCTCACCCTGGCGTAATTTGGATCGTGATTGTCGATCTTGTATCCTTTGATCTTAGCCAGTTGATTGATGTAATTTAAGATGTAAGTCTTGTCTGGAATATTACTGCCTGGTATTGTTGGGCACACCATGAACTCTTTCTCCGGAGCCTTGATCTGGATTTTGGCATCAGAAGCAGCTATTCTAATCCTCTGTATAAGATCCTGATCACTAAAATTCTCCAGATATCTGTTGAAGTCTTCATCAGGAGTTGACTCAGAGTATGTTGGTTCTTTCAGAAAGTATCTGTTCAGAATAAATCCTTGTTTGACTTTTTCCCAATCGTTCTTGTAGTCTTTTGGAACCCAAGTATCAGTGGGAGTTTGCTTCTTCAGAGATAAGTTCCATGTGGAGGTTTTCTTCTTCTTTTTCTTTGACTGGGTGGTTGATTGTGAGGATTGCTGTTGTGAGCGTTTTGCTGAAGATGGCGGAGAGAAAGGTGTTTGGTATGATTTTTCCTTTGCTTCTTGAGCAGCTATCTTCCTCTCTCTTTCAGCTTGCTCTTTGTAGAATTGGGCTCAAAAGATAGGATCACAGGCTTGCTCCATGTTGATCCCGAACAGCAGTAATTCAGCTATTTGATCTCCTTCATCAATTGGCTTCTTGCCCTTGTCGCTAGGGATCTGTTGTACATCAGAAGTCTGTTCAGTTCCAAGAAGTGTAGGATCTGGTCTTGGTGGCGTGGTGGGCCTGGGTTGAGCTGGTGCTGGTGTTTCTGCTTCAATTCCCACCTCTATTTCCAAACCCATTTCTTTCCTCATACTCTTGCTACCTTTGCCTCCCGAGATTTCCCCCTTTTCGACATCATCAAAGAGGGTAATGATGAGTGTGCGAAGTGAGGCAATCTCTTCAGTCATCTTCTCCATTTTCTCTTCAGCGTCAGTCTTGTACCCGAGTAACAGATTAACTGTCTGGTCAGTTGCATGTAACTTCTGCTCGAGCCTGCTGTTCATTGTGGACAGAGTTTTGTCATAAGTTTCTTGAAGTTCTTCAACTTCAGTAAGACGAGTGTCCTGGAGCTCGAACTCTTCTGGATTAGGGTACAGAAGGTCATCTCGGACATCCTTCTGATGTGTCTTCATTAAGTCCACAAATTTCTCGTTCTCGAATCGTGCAAAGTGAGAATGGATGGATAAGTCAGCATCTTCCTTCAACTGAGCAGCAAGTTGAGTCCCTTTCTTTTCTACAGCAGCACCAATTGTTTCTTGTTGTTTGACCAAAAGATCAGCCACAAGAGCAGTTGTCTTCTGATTTTTCTCTTCTAAGTCATTTAGACGAAGAGTGATCTTGGCCTGCTCTGCTTCATTCTGCATGCGATCATCATCTATCTTTTTATCAAGCTCTTTTTGGATTGTCTTGAGCTTTCTTCGTATGTCACGATCCATGTCGTTGACGTAGTCTTTCTGATGCTGGTTAAAATCAGAAAGTATCTGGGTGGCCTTCTCTTGAAGTGAGTTTGCATATATCAGTCATCTGATCTTCAACTCGAAGAGTGATCAGATTGTCAAGTTGATAGTTGTTGAAGGTTTTAGGTTCTCTTTCCAAAAGTTCTTCCATATTGTAGAAGTTGACATGTTTCTGCAGCTTCTGTGCAGCTCCATGTGTGTATATTTCATTGCTTGGCTCGCCACCAATGTTCTGTCCTATAGGTTCATCATCCGCCGAGTCAAGGTTGATGATTGGTGTTTTCTTGGCAGGCTTCTTGGGCTGGTCTGCTCCCTGCTCTGGTTGGGATGGTTGTTGTTCTGTTGGGGCAGGTGCTTCCGTCTGGGCATCTGTGTGTGTTGTTTGTAGAGTGATATTCAAATTTTCTGCCTCATGCTGCATGAGCGCAGAAATTAGTTGCTGGTAATCTGTTCTGACTTCTGCTACTGAGTGAACTGAGCAGAGTGGCTTCTTCCTTCTTTAGTTCGTCAATTGTCTTGATCTGAAGCAGAGCATCAAAGATATAGTACTCGCTGTCTTTGACCAGCAAGTAAAACTTGACGCGCTTGGCTGTTCCCAGACTTTCTGGTAAGCGATGAATACCAGGAAAGTCTTGCAGCACAGAGTGTTCTGCTTCATTTTCCAGCAAATGTATAACACCTTCTGCTTGGCGCTTCTTCTCCTCCTCTTCATCTGTAGATTCTCCTTCTTCTTCCTCCTCATCCTCGCTTATTTTCACCATTCTGTTTGGTGAGGGTGTGGGTGTTCTGGCTGGAGAAAAATCTTTCTCCTGATGAGGGTTGAAGCGGGTTTCTGGTTCCACTGATAGAGGTTCTGTTCGTGGACCATCTGTTGGTGCTATGTCTTCTGGCAGGACTTCCTCTTTTTGGATTGGGTTGTCTAGTTCTGGTTGCTCAGAGTGTTCTGCAGCTGGTTCGGGTGGTGAGGACTCTTGAACTTTTCTTAATCTGCGTTTCTTCGGTTTAGGTTGAGATGCAGATGTTTCTGTTTCAACGGAACTTCCTCGTTTGAGTGAGGGCTTGCGGGCAGCCTTTTCTTTTACCACTTTCTCCTTTGTGGTCTTGCCTTTCTGCTTTTCAACACCTTTGTTAGGTGGCATCCATGTAGGATTAGAGCTGCTCATTTCCAGAGCTGCTACACGGTGCACCTCATCTGTTATTTTGTTGAAAAAGGCCGGTGAGAGTCCCAAAGACATTTCGAGCTGATGTTGATCTTTGGGTATGGAGAGACTTGTGTTGAAATCTACAGCATCCTCCCACACTTGCTGTTTGAAGTATTGTTTAGTCTTATTTTGTTCGTCTAAACTTAGGTTTTTCGTAGCTTTATTCGTATTATTTTTCCTCGTTTCGTGATGTTTTGGCCCGAGTTATGTTTCATTTTATGTTTCAGGATCATTGGCCTAAACGAGCGTCGAAAGTGGAAAAGAAACGAGAAAAGATGAGAAAACGAAGAAGTGTGCCGAAAGGGCATGTCAGCGGCTGTGCCAGGCCGTGGCACACAGGTCAGCGGTCCCTGAGCCTTGGTCAGCGGTCCCTGACTTGCCTGACCGCGCCAGCTGTGCGCCAGAGGCCGTGCCAGGCTGCGGCACACGAGTCAGCGGTCCCTGAGCCTTGGTCAGCGGTCCCTGACTTGCCTGACCGCGCCAGTCGCGCGCCAGAGGCCGTGCCAGGCCGCGGCACACGAGTCAACGGCCGCTGACCTTTCTAAGCGGTCGCTGACTCCCCATTTTTTGCGCGGGCCGTTGCAACGAACCCTAGCACCACTCAGAACAATCCTAGTCAGCGGTCGGTGACTTCCAGAGACCGCTGAGTTACCTCTCGCTAAAAAGACACGTCGTGCCATTCAGTCAAATATATCTCAGTTCTCCATACTTCGTCCCGACTCCTTTTAGCACGAATTCCTAGACTAGTTTTCCAGTATATTTCCATTGCTTTTAGTTCGTCTCGATCCCGCATTCAAGGGTCGAGACTTAGCATTCTAGATAGGATTTTTCATTCCGTTCTTCATTTTGGAGTTAGCCGTTTACAACATTCGAACACCGTTATTTCCAGATTTTCATTGTCGTTCCAGACGTACTTCAAGTATTAATTCAAGTTCGTTTCTTTCCTTTTAATTATTTCTTTATCTATTTACTTTTATCATTTGTTTCATTTTATGCTTTCAATTCCTTTCATCGCCTTTAATTTCCAGATTTCTTTTCCATTTTTCTTTCGTCTTCAACTTCAAGTTCTTTACTTTCTTAGATTAGA
>JAPKLX010001583.1:0-19696 GCA_026898415.1 Leonotis leonurus
TTTACACTACAAATCTCCAAATTCTTAGCTAAGAATTTAATTAACACGTCAAGCTTCAATAAACGAGTCTGCACCTAAATAATTATTTAGCTCATTACTCTATTTAATCACATCATCACAACAACTTACATAATTTTAAACGCTAATTAGAAGAATGTAACGTGCACGAAAACGATTGCTACTAATATCAATTAGCAAATTGACAAAATACGAGTTATAGAACGAAATTTTATTATCCCGATTTTCGGTACACAAATAAATAGAAGAGATTTTACGGGTCATTACATTAGTTCACGACGGACTCTATTTTCCGTCGTCCGCTAGGCTAACGACGAACGAAATACAGACGAAAAAAATCCGTCGTTAGTCCGTCGTTAGCCCTTCGGGACGACGAATTTCCTTTTCTAACGACAAATTTTTCCGTCGTCAGTAGCACATTTTTTTGTTGTGTATTATATGTATGTATATAAATATTGTTATATATTTAATAATTCATACGTGCGCATATATATATATATATATATATAAAATACATAAAGTAGTGGTTATTTTCAAAACATTCCAAACAAAAATATTAGATACATATCAAATTTTTGCTTGCGTGAAAAGTAAATATCGGATTTATTCAAAATTAAATGAGACTAGTACGGTACCCGTGCGATGGAGCGTAATCATAAAAAATTTTGGAATTAATATTTCGACTAAATGAATATCGATTTAAGTTAAAAATTATAAATTCGCAAGTTACTTATATTCACATAATTATTGTGATTTATTTAAATGAGTGTTATGCATATTCAACAAACTATAGCAATATAAAATTTATAACATCAAATTGAATATTAGTCAAAGTAAATAATTCAGGTTAAAAATTATTATTCTCTAAATTATTTATGAGCACTAATTTTGTAATTTTTTTAAAATAGAGCTTTTAGTGTATCGAGGGGTATGCAATAATTGTTTTTTAAAAATTAAATATTCTCGAATTAAACTAATCTCTAAACCTTAGGGTCAATTAAATTTTTTTATAGCTATTTGGTGGTTCAAAAAGTAAAACACAATAAAAACATAATTGTTTTCTTATGATTAAAAATAAATATGAAAAACATAATGAATATAATTAGGTAAAATGATAATTGTTTTGATTTTTAAATATTTTAAGATTTGAAAAATGAACTTTTCATACTATAATTTAAAGACAAAAAATAGTTAACATTTTTGTGACACATATAAAAAAAAGATAAATATATGTATGACTCAAAATTGATCTTCATTTTCTACAATACATGTTATTTTTAGCAAAATATGTTAATACACCATATATTCTTATACTTATTATTATAAATTATAAATTATAGACTTTGAGAAACTTCTAATATAAAAATAAAAAAGCCAAAAAACAAAAAAACTCAAAAATATATGAAAATGGATAGATAGTAATGATTAAAAGATAAATATAGCTGCGTAAAATGACAATGATTTTAATTTTAAAAAATTATAAGGTTTGAAAAAGAAAATTTTCATACTATGATTAAAAAAAATTAAATTTTACATATTTATGTTAAATATAAAAAAAAGATAAATATATTGCATGACTCAAAATTGATTTTAATTTTCTACAATAAAAGTTTATCTGTATCAAAATAAGTTAGTACATATTGACTGTTGGGAACCTTTTTGATGATTGTGAATATCATTATTTATATGTTTTGATGATGCGAAACCATAATGCGAAACCTTAATATATATGCATGATATTAAACTGTGCTTACGCTTTAATGTATATTGATGCTTATGTGTTTATGCTTTATATGTGTCTAGATTAGATAGACTCAACAGATGGTTAAGTGTAAGGACATATCATGTCCATAGGAACCATCTGTGTTCTCAATAGTAGATCAACTAACCTGTAAGATCAGGTTGAGTTAGCAACTTGTATCATAGAGATTGATCTTATTTTGTCTATCTATTAGAAGGGAGATCAACCTCTAAGGCCAGATTAAATTAACGATCTGTGCTATAAAGATCCACCTTATTATGTAGCAAGTTAAGTCAAAATGTGAGAACAGATTGATGTAACAATCTGTTCATAGGAATAACCTGATCAATCTAAACTTAGTTTTTATTGCATCTATCTTGTCGAACAGGAGGCCAACATACTTACCGATGACAGATCGTTAGATTGATGACAAATTGTTAGATCGATGACAAATCGTTAGATCGATGACAAATCGTTAGATCGATGACAAATCGTTAGATCGATGGACAGATCGATATGAAGATCAAGAAGCAGCAAGATAGAATCAACCTTGTATCAAACAGGTTGACATCAAGTTGCATAAGAAGATATACAAGGAACAACTCGATACAAACGATCTGTGTCCAACAGATCAATCAACAACTACCCAAACAAGTTGCATTATGAGATGGACAGCTAGCTGTGCCAGAAGAAACTTAAGAAAAATGATCTGTGTATAACAGATCGATCAACATATCGATAATAGATCGATCTGTTGTTCACGGGGAGTTAGCTCAATGTTTGTTGAATACAACCTGTTCACCTACAGATTATTTAATCCACATGTTCTTATGAGTTCCAAACGAGCTGCTCATCCCAGTTGGAGGAAGCTATAATCTACCTAAATTGATAAGCTACCTGTCCTATGCCACGTCAACATCCACGTAGGACTAACTCCAACGGCTAGAAGTACAGTCAACAGCCAACGGTCAAAAGAGCATTTAATGCTTACTGCAAAAGCTGCAAAGACTTCCAACGACTATAATTCAAATATGACTATATATACTTCAAGCCTTCTTCAGAAATGTTGGAGGTTCGTGTATTCGTGACATTACCTAGAAAAAGCTTCAACGCCACAAGATTCTCTCTCCAGTTTTCCATAGATTCATTCAACACTATATATAAATCATATACATTCTTGAGTGTTGTAAATTAGAGAGAAATCACCATATTTTTAAAGATAAACCCGTTAGAACTTATCTTAGATTTGAGCATTCAAAGCCCATAGTTCTAGTTTCCTCCATAGCCAAAAGCTTGGAGGAAGAACGATTATCAAACCGAACCCAGATCTTGTACTCGACGAGTTTAAATAAGAGAGTTGTAATCTCATACCCAACAAGAATAAATAAGCGAGTATTTGGCTCGTACTCAATGATGATAAATAAGCGAGAGATCCAAGGCTAAGAGATTCATTGATCTAGCTTTGATCGATTGTGGACGTAGGGGATTTCCCAAACCACGTTAAATATTGTGTATTCTTTTATATTTTGCATTGCATTGTTTTGATTCTTTATTTATCACTTACCAATGAGCTTATCTAATTAAGTGAGTTGTGCATCTTGAATCAATCATTTAAAGAACACTCGGTATAAACAAAATATATTTTCTAAGTATAAGAGCAGCCAACAAAATATACACAACTTCCGCACACGATTTGTGGTTGGATAGATCGTCTGGTATGCTCTAGCTAGTTGCCAGTCTATCTGTTCATTGACAGATTATATTCAAGCTCTGTGTTGAGAACTTATTTGAGTAACTGGATCTCTCTCTACATTATAGGAGATCGACTGCTACACCCAGCGAGCTGTTGTGGTATAAACAGCGAGCTACATCTCAACCTGCTGTTCACTGCCAAACGCGAGAAAGTTGGACTGTGGTGTATTGCCCCCATCCCCCCACCCCCCTCCTTATACACCACACCTGCTCTCCCGGGACCCAACATAGACTACATAGAAATTATGTCTTGAGCCACACAAAGAAAATGTACTTACAACACAATACATTATATCATGAACTTGAATTTAAAAAGTACAAAATAAAATTGCATCATACCTTAAAATGAGTAAACTCATTTTATGTCTCAAGTTTGTCCATGAAAATAAACAAAATCTTATCATAAATAGATATGTCATGATCAAACAATATTATTCATTGGGAATGAATAAAATTTTCCTTTTTTTTTGAATCAAGACATTAATTTAACATTATCTATGCACACAATGGACATTATATTGTACTTTTATCAATCACAAACAATAAAGAGCTAATATCAAATGGGTTAAACTATGTTATCAACATTGAACCCAAAAAATAGATGTCATATACAAATTTCAATATCAAAATTCAACTATATTTATAATTTGTATATAATATAATTGAAAAATAAATTAAATTGTGTACATATAATTGATCTTTTTTTCTAATTTTAAAAATTTTAGAATTTGAAAAAAGAAAATTTCATATTATAATTAAAAATTGAAAAATTAAATAGAGCACTTTTGTGGTAAATATAAAATAAATAAATACCACTTCATCCTCTCTAAAGAGAGACATTTCTTTTTGTCACGCAAATTAAAGAATCTTTGTTTAAGCTATAAAGTGTTGTAGTAATCTAAAGGAAAAAATAAGGGTACAATTAGTGTTTACTAATTGCACTCTTATTACAATTTAACTTCCCTTATTATTTACATTTTGGAAAATGTTTCTATTTGAAAAGGACATCCCAAAATGGAATACGCCTCTCTTTAGACTCAAAATTGACTCAAAACCTAACCTACAATATCTATTACTTGTAGTAAAATAAGTTAGTACACATAACCTACCTAACTTCATATTTCTTGAGCCCAAAAAAATGTACTTACAAATATGAAATTGATTATATTATGAACTTTTTTTTTATAAAAATAAAACTATATTTATGATTTTTAAATAATGTAATTGAAAATTATATTTAATTAGATATATATAATTGATCATTGCTTCTAATTTTTGAAAATCGTAGAATTTGAAAAATTAAAATTTCATACTATAATTAAAAATTAAAATATTAAATAGAGCACATTTGTGCTAAATATAAAATAGATAAATATATTTTGTGACTCAAATTTCATATTCATTTTTTACAATATATGTTACTTGTAGTAAAATAAGTTAATTAGTACACATAACATACCTAATTAAATATTTTTTGAGCCCCGAAAGATATACTTATAAATATAATACAATTATGAAATTGATTATATTATGAACTTGTTTTTTAAAAAATAAAACTATATTTATGATTTTTATATAATATAATTGAAAAATAAATGTAATTAGATACATATAATTGATAATTGCTTCTAAAATTTTTAAATTATAGAATTTGAAAAATGAAAATTTCATACTATAATTGATATTCATTTTGTACAATATCTATTACTTGTAGTAAAATAACTACACCTAACCTACCTAACCAAATATTTATTGAGCCTCAAAAAAATGTACTTACAAATATAATACAATTATGAAATTGATTGTATTATGATTTTGTTTTACAAAAATAAAACATGTATAAAACACAAAATAGATTTAACATAATTGTGGTATGTATAAAAAAGATAAATACATGTATGACTCAAAAATTGATCCTCATTTTCTACAATACATGTTATTTTTGGAAAAATATGTTAGTTCACCATATATTACTATATTTATTGTTATAAATTATAAATTATAGATTTTGAGAAACTTTTAATCATAAAATTCAAAAAAATCAAAAACCAAAAATCACAAAAACATATAAAAATGGGTAGATAATAATGGTAAATAAATAAGTATAATTACGTAAAACAACAATTGTTTTATTTTAGTAATATAATTAAAAATTATGTTGGTCCCGAAAGAGCAAGATTGGTGTAGGGGGGGGGGGGGCCGGGGGGAGAATACACAAATTTAAACTTTTAGAGTTTTATCATTTTTAGATTAATGAAAAAAGGCTTAAGCACACTTAATAACTAAGATAGCTTGGGTAGCAAGTTAAGTTCTTTTAGTTAGAAAGATTTAAGCTTGCTCAAATATGGCCTTATAAAGTGATTAACTAAAATTAAGTATAATTTTACAAGTTAAACTCAAACTAACTTGTGTGCGGAATTTTGAGGTTAAATGCTCTTGTTAAATGAAAAACGTTTTGTTTACTCAAGATGTTAAGCAAATCAATTTAACAATGATTATGAAGAAGATAATGAACAAAGTAAACAAGAAAATAAAGAACGCAAGTAGTTAACGTGGTTCAGGATAAACTTTCCCTAGGTCCACGGCTCGATCAAGATCTAGATTGAAAATCCACTAAACTTCTCCTTTCTTTTTACTCATTGAGTATGAGTCACAAGAAATATCAAAACTAGATATTTTCTTGTGATTATACTTCTTCTTTCATAGATTGAAAACTACAATCTAAGGAGTACAACTTTTGGGTCAAAACTAGATCATAACTTTGGTTTTTGAAAATGGGTTTTCCAGAAACAATAATCTTTAAGCAAGGTAAACACTCAAGAGAATTCTTGGATGTTGGAGTATTTTTGAGCGATTAGAGCTTGAAGAAATTTGAGCAGAGTAATGGCAGATTTGATAGCTTGAATTCTCGTACTCGTTTATGGAAATGATGGTGGTATTTATAGACTCCATTTCTACAACTAGCCATTGGGGAAGATGAAGAGTCCTTCTACATACATTAAATGCATGACACGTTTTGTAGAGGCACACGCCGCCTGCATTGCGTGTTGTAACCACCTATCACGTGCTTTCCCACTGTTTGCCATTCCAAGGAGGATACATCGTACAATAAATATGATGTGACAGCACACTGAGTGGTTGACTTTTGACAAATTTAGTATGTCGGCAGTCCACCGTAGTTATCGTGAGGGACAACGAGCTTGACTTCTTCCAACATGTTGTTTCCTATGATCTGTATATCGAGTTGTCCATCATGTATTAATTTGTTTGATACCAAATTAATACTTTGATCATACTTCTTCATACTTGAATCCATCTTGCTATTTGCAGCGACATAAATTAGGACAGATCGTTTTAAAAAACAATCTGCTGGTTTTGACAGCGGGCTGCTTGATATTGTGATGAGTGATCTGCTTGCTCCAGGAATGTTTACTTAAGATGGTTCAAGTTTTCATTGATCCTATAATAGAGAACAACTAGTTCTATAGGACAGATGCTTTTTCTAACCATCTGTTCTTTTACATTTCCAGCTGTTCAAACTATTCAAGAAAGACACACATCGTTCCTATAGGAAAGTTTGAAATCTAAAACTTTCCTTTTACAATTGTGATATGCTAAAATCTATTCTATAATGAATGATATCTAAAACTTTGACAATAACTAAGTGACAGCTAGTTGTTAGTTTAGGGACAAATCGTTATAAAAAAAATAACGATTTGTTCCTAACTCAAACCAACTGTGAATGTACAAAGTGACTAAACTTGTCAATGAAGTAATCAATATGTCTAGGATACCTTTGTAATAATAATACATATTGTATAACTAACAATCTGCTCCTTTTATAGTTAACCTTATTCCTTAAAAGATGATATTGATTGCTTGGTTTTAGAGATCTTGAAATGACTAAGTGTTATTTCGAAAAACATCATCAAAACATAAATAAATTAGTGGGGTTCCCAACAATTTCCCCCTTTTTGATGATGTCGAAAATACACCTTATATAATATCCTAAGTGTTGAAACAACAGATAGTAAATGACAAACGGTTAATATGCAAGGAGATATAAAGAAATAAATATGTTGGGAACCCTATAGATTAGTGTTGATGATGGTTTCTCGAAACACACTTAGCTGGTCTGTATGTTAAACTGTTCCCCGTGTCAAACCAGATTACTATAGATCTAGTGATTTCTGTTTTGGAACAGACTAGGAGATGACTTAGAATGTAAAGGATATATTCCTATAGAAGTCATTCTCAACTCAGAATAGGATGAAGGTCAAGATTTCACGCTCAGAAGAATCGATCTGCTGTAACAGACAGCGACCAGATCGATGACCAGATCGATGACCAGATCGATGTCTACAGCGAAGAACCAGAGCGATTGAGTCATCAAGCCATTTGCTGACATCATCCTACACATCATATGCACTTGCCATGTCAAGATCAAGATCCATCCAACAGGGTTTGGAAAGTTGATCTACGATTAAAACATATAAGGAAAGAGACCGTTAACAATCTGATTTCCATAAATCAAAGATTGAGTCAACCTTTCCTATATGGCAAGAACAGATATGATGAAAATCACTGATTGGCAATATACCATCTATATCACACCAATCAACAAACGGCTAGAATTTTAATATTCAATGCCTATATAGTTGAAGTCAACAATCTGGAAGAAAGAGAGAATACGCACGAACTATACTGCAATTATCATTCAAGCACTCTGCATTCCAGACTTAGAGCTTCAACATCTTGTGATTCTACATCACACCAACCACCTCGATTCAAGTCGGTCTTGTCGAGAGAAAGGAGATCACCCTGCTAGCTAGTAGCTTTCTAGTGGTAACGTAGAGGTAATCTGTTGTAAAGGGACACGACCCTTCATTCGTGCATAAGTATCAGTCTAGTTGTGATTGGTACTTGTGACTCGTTCTCCACGAGTATAAAGAAGCAGAGTATCCTAGTAGTGGATAATCTGGTCTAGGTTTGACCAGATCGTGGACGTAGGGATTTCCCGAACCACGTTAAACATCGTGTGCTTTACTTTTCTGCACTTTTATTATCTGTTGTTTATTATCCTAACCTCCTGCACTTTCATATTAGCTGGATTCTGAATCAATCTGTTTTAATCAATCTGATTAATTCCTTAAGGTTTTCTAAACAAGAGCAATCATTAATCCACCATTATTCCGCACTCACTCTACACTCAAGAGGTAATAAGATCACTCTTATTATCTGTTAGGTGTTTTACACTTGAGAGTAATCTGCTTGGACAAAACCAGATACTGATCTGTATATCAATCTGGTCAGTCATTTCAAGCAATTTCTTATACAGAATAGCTTGAGCTCTCATATAAATTGTCAAGTAAACTGAAAAGTTAGTATTTGGTGTATTCCCCCCCCCCATACACCAAACCTTGCTCTTTCGGGACCAACAAGTGGTATCAGAGCAGTGGTTCAAACTGACCATTGTTTTGTTTCACAAGGTTAAAACCTGCGTGGTCTACTTGAATAGATCTAGGAAAACCTTTTTCATTCACGTGCATACCATCTGTTATGGAATCTTCTGTTATCAGGGCTTGCGAAGAATTCTCTATCCAAGGATATAGAGAATGGAGTTTCAGAATCAAAATGTGTCTCAAAGCCCATCACTGCCTGATGTGGAAAGTAATCGAAGAAGGGCCTTTGGCAATCACAGAAGAGACCACTCGTATCACAGAAACAGGAGCAGTCAAAGAAACTGTCCTAAAGGATCCCAGAAAATATACCTCCGAAGAAAGGAGAGAGGCAAATCTCGATGATTTTGCCAAAGGGATCATTTCCAGCACGGTCAAAGGCGTACATCTGGCCAAGATCCAAGATCTTGATACAGCCAAAGAGATGTGGGAAGCCTTGAGAGACCTGGCGCTTGGATCTGAAGTGATGATCGAGAACAAACTGTCTCTAGCTTGCAACAAATATGATGAATTCAAAATGAAACCAGGCGAGACAATAGAACAGATGAAGATGAGATTCACTGGAATTCTCTTAGAGATATCTGCGTTCAAAAAGAACAAGTATACTCAAAGGGAGAAAAACATGAAAGTTCTTAGAGCTCTTCCACCAAGTTGGGAGATCTATGCAGCAATGCAACCTCTAAGAGCTGACTTCAACGATCTGTCCACTGAAGCCTTATTTGATCATCTCGAAGGTCATGAATGTGACATTCAAAGAATTCGAGGACCAGATCATCTGTCCAAAAAGGCAGATAACAGTTCAAAGAAGGACAAAGAGGTAGCCTTCAAAGCGAAGAGCAAACCAGATGATCCTTCTGAGTCTGCTACTCTAGACGAAGAGAAAGGCTATGACAAACTCTTAAAAGAATTTGCTATGATAGCTAAACGCATGGACAAGATGGAAACCAGATCAAAGAAATTCAGACGCTTCTACAAAGATAACAAGAGGAACTTCAACAGGAATTATAACAATGATCGATCAGATGACAAGAAAGAATCGAAAACAACAAAGACCTCTAACTCTGCAGATTACACTTGTTTTGAATGTGGCAGATCAGGTCATTTCAAAACAGATTGTCCTAATCTGTCCAGAAGCCAAAGAGAGGAATTAAGAGCTAAAAGAGATCGGAAGCTCAAAAATGAGCGAAAAGCCATGATAGCTGAACAAAACTCAAGCAGCTCAAGTCATTTCTCAGACAGTTCATCAGAAAATGATGAGGCTTTCATTGCTGACGATGAAGAAAGCTGGAGTGAATGTTTTGTAGGCTTAGACAACGGTCTAGATGAAGTCGAGGTAAATTCATGCTATTCAAATTCTTCAAATAGTAATAATGATCTTAAACAAGAAAGTGAAGATCAAGCAGAATACTCATGGAAAGAAATAGACGAAATGTTCCAAAGCTACTCTAGCATCAAAAGACTGTTCAAAGAAGTAGTTGAAGAGAATGACAGATTAAAGAAGATTGAGCAGACTCTAAGCACAGCAAACACTAAGTTTGTTGCCAAAATTACTGATCTGGAAGAGCAGATCAAGAGCAAAGACAGTGAGATCCACACACTTAATTCAAAAGTCAAGGATCTGGTTATCAGAAATAATGTTGCTGAAGAAAAGATCAAGAAAGGAAAGGAAATGATATACAAGAGTGATGAGCGTGCCAAACTGCTAATCAATCTGCAACAAAAGGGAAAGTCTGGATTGGGATATCCAGGTCACTCAGAAAAATCTTCAGGAACCATAAGCTTCGTATCAGAAAGGAAGAGAATACCAGATCAAGTGATAGACTTGAAAAACAAGAAAGATCTTCCTCAAAAGATGGTCATAAAACAGACAGACTACAAGCAATACCATCAATCGAAAGGACAACCTGCCTACTACACAAAACCAGATCAGGTTCACAACAAAAGGGTCAACAGGACAGCACCAGTTAAGAAAGGATTGAAGAATGATAAAACAGAGAGATTTCATCCATCTGAAATACACTCTGTATCTAAAGTAGATAATGAGGGAAACATCATTACCTGCTATATTGCTGTTCCTAACCCTAGAATGTTCTGGATTCGAAAAGGATTGTTTACTAATAATCAAGCACCCAAGCGTTGAAAGGGTAGCTAAGTTTGATTAATTGCAGGATCAAAGAAATGCAAGAAGAAGCAAGATAGCTAGAGGAACCATCTGGATTATAGATAGTGGTTGCTCAAAACACATGACTTGTGACAAGAATCTACTGACAGATTACGTAGAGAAACCAGGCCCACAGGTCACTTTTGGATGTAATTCAAAAGGGTATACCAGAGGGTATGGAAACATCAGAGTAGGCAAGACTACTATCACAAATGTGTCATACGTAGAGGGTCTTAGTCACAATCTGTTTTCTGTAAGTCAGTTTTGTGCTAATGACAATCAGATTGTTTTTGATACTAACAACTGTCTGGTGAAGAATAAGGAAGGAGATGAAATACTCCTTACCGGTAAACTGCAGGATAGGTTATATATTGTCCAGTGGACAAACCAGATCGAGACCTGCTTAGTCACTAAGACTGTATCAGAAACAAGCTGGTTATGGCATAAGAGATTAAGTCATCTTAATTTCAAATCAATCAACAGGATTGCCAAGGAAAAGTTAGTAGAAGGACTACCAGATCAGGTGTATGATAAAGATCACATATGTGATGCCTGTCAAGCTGGAAAGCAGACCAGATCATCCTTTACAAGCAAAACAGCTTACTCAACATCAAGGACACTAGAGCTGTTACACCTTGATCTGTTTGGACCAGTCAAACCACTAAGTATCAATGGGAGAAAGTACACTTTGGTAATCATAGATGATTACTCAAGATTCACTTGGGTCATCTTTCTGTTGAAAAAGAAAGAGACTCTAGACAAGCTCCCTGAATTTCTACACAAAATCACTAAACAGAAAGAGATGAGTATAACCTCTATCAGAACAGATCGAGGAACAGAATTTCTCAACCAGAAGATTGAAGCATATTGCAACAAGATGGGAATCACTCATCAAACATCTGCTGCTCGAACTCCTCAACAGAATGGAGTAGTTGAGAGAAGAAACAGATCACTCAAAGAAGCAGCTCGCACGATGCTTAATGCTACAAATCTACCGAAGAAATTCTGGGCAGAAGCTATATACACAGCCTGCTATACTCAAAACAGATCATCCATCACACTCAGACATGGAAAGACTCCATATGAAATATGGAACAACAGAAAGCCTAAGATCTCCTATTTTAGAACTTTTGGCTGTTTATGTTACATACACAATAATGGGAAATCTCAGTTGAAAACTTTTGATAGCAAAACTGACCCTGGAATATTCTTAGGATATTCTGATATCAGTAAAGCTTATCGAGTTTACAATAAGAATTCTCATATTGTGGAAGTAACACCTCATGTTGTTTTTGATGAGTCTATTGTTGAGTACAGATCACCAGATGAAAAGCAGACAGACATTCAGGTGACAACCAGAAGGATGAATGATCTATTACTAGAAGATGTTCTTATCTGGAATTCTAGGAGTGAGGATGAAGAAATTATCACTCAACCTGTTGCTGAGGAGATCATACAGCAAGGGGGAATATTACTACCTAACCTGGATGAGAACAGATCATCAACAGAAGTCAATGATACAATTACCACAAATGATGATCAACATCCAGAAGAAAGTCCAGATGAGAATCCATTTCATGCTACGACAACAACTCACCCTGAATTTGAGGAACCAACAGATCAACCTGATCCTGAGTTATCTGATGAAGAAATAACCAGGAGAAGAAGATGGATACAAGATCATCCACCAGAACAGATCGTTGGGAACCCATCAGATCGTGTGAAGACTAGAAGAATGCATGGAGAAAGTGCATTGTTGAGCTGTTACCTCTCTCGCATGGAGCCATCTGATGCTTATGAAGCACTTCAAGATGCAGATTGGATAACAGCAATGCAAGAAGAACTCAATGAGTTCAAAAGAAATGAAGTCTGGTATCTCGTGGACAGACCCAGACACCAAGGTGTGATTGGTGTAAAGTGGGTGTTCAAAAACAAACGAGATGAGAATGGTGAAGTAGTCCGAAACAAAGCCAGATTAGTAGCTAAAGGCTATAATCAACAAGAAGGCATTGATTTCGATGAAACATTCGCCCCTGTAGCCAGATTAGAAGCAATAAGGCTGTTTCTTGCGTATGCTGCTCACAAACGGTTCAAGGTGTACCAGATGGATGTCAAAAGTGCCTTCCTAAATGGTATCCTTGAAGAAGAAGTATATGTGGAACAGCCACCTGGATTTGAAGAAGCAGATCCAGATCAGAAAGTATACAGACTAGCAAAAGCAGTCTATGGTCTAAAACAAGCCCCTAGAGCTTGGTATGAGACCTTATCATCCTTCCTACTAGAATCTGGATTCAAAAGAGGATCTGTTGATAAGACTTTATTCATTATCAAAGTCAAAGAACATATTCTCTTGGTCCAGATCTATGTAGATGATATTATCTTTGGATCTCAATCTACCTATCTATGTGACAAATTTGCTGAACTTATGAAAAATAAGTATCAAATGTCCATGATGGGAGAAATGAGTTTCTTTTTAGGATTGCAGGTCAAGCAGCAACCAGATGGTATCTTCATCAATCAAACAAAATACATCAACGATCTGCTAGCCAAGTTTGGATTAAAAGACAGTAATCCAGTGAAAATCCCAATGCAGACTAATGGGAAAATTGGTCCAGATCCTGAAGGAAAACCAGCAAATGTTACACAATACAGAGGGATCATAGGATCATTACTCTATCTAACTGCAAGTCGACCTGACATTACCTATGCAGTAGGAGTATGTGCTAGATATCAAGCAAATCCCAAAGAGTCTCACATGGAAGCAGCTAAGAAGATACTAAGATATCTAAAGGGAACAGCCCATATAGGATTATGGTATCCATGTGAAGACAATTTTGAGCTATCTGGATATACTGATTCAGACTATGCTGGATGTAAACTGGACAGAAAGTCAACATCTGGTACATGTCAGTTTTTAGGGAATAAACTGATTTCTTGGTTCTCAAAGAAACAGACATCAGTTGCCACTTCAACTACAGAGGCAGAATACATGGCAGCTGGAAGTTGTTGTGCACAAATACTGTGGTTGAGACAACAGCTTAAAGACTATGAGATCGATGTCAAGGAAATACCAATTTTCTGTGACAGCTCAAGTGCTATAGCAATTACACAAAACCCAGTGTTGCACACCAGATGCAAACATGTTGACGTGAGACATCACTTTATAAGAGACCATGTTGAAAGGAAACATGTACAGATTGAGAAGATACATACTGAAGTTCAGAGAGCGGATATCCTCACTAAAGCATTACCAGAAGAGAGATTTAAGATGCTCTGTGCAAAGCTAGGACTTCTAAATCTTGAAGATAAAACCAGATTGATCTAAACCAGACTGATCTGAGCAGATTGATCTAAATCAGATTGATCTAACCAGATTGATCTAACCAGATTGATCTAAACCAGATCATCATGACCCAGAGTGATAAAATCCAGATCACTAGAAATTCCAACAGGGAACTAACACCAGATCACTAACTCACATGTCAATACAGAATAAATAAATTCCAAACAAGATTTACCAAAAGAAAGCAACCAGACTGATCAAAGACAGAAGGCTAAACCAGAGAGACTCAAGACCAGAAAGCCTCAGAGACAGAAGGCTAAACCAGAGAGTCTCAAGACCAGAAAGCCTCAGAGACAGAAGGCTAGACCAGAAAGTCTCAAAACCAGCAAGTCTCAAAGACAGAAAGCTAAACCAGAGAGTTAGTCAACTTTAACAGAAAGTTGAACCAGAAAAGCTTCAACCAGAGAAATAAAAGAAGCTTTGAACAGAAAGTGGTTAACAAACAAACAGTTTGACCTCAACCAGATCATCTATTGACACGTGGATTAATATTTATTATTAATTATTCCATTACTTGGTTAAGGGGGAAAGGTCAACTGTATACAGCGACTAATTATCACTATTCTGACACTAAGATTTAAAGATCATCTATTTCTGATGATTGCATGCAGTAATTGGGAGACGTGATCGAGAAAAATATCTACCAAATCTAGAAAAAGAGAGATAAAAGATTGCATCAAAAACAACGCGCCATCACATAACCGTTCGATCATAGCGCGTGCATCATACGAAAAGGAGAGGCGACTATGGGTGGAAAACCTAGTACATGGAAAGGCGGGAAAGCTGAAAAAAAGGGAAGGATTTCTCAATATTTTATTACCTTTATTATCTTCTCTCTCGCTTATATAGATTGATAAGGCATTTCGTGTATCACTCACACTTCCAAAATTTCACGAAACACTTAGAAAATTTTCCATCTCTCAAAAACCCTCTCTTGCAAAACTCTCACTCTCTAACAAAAATGGCTCCCAAATCGTCTGTATTTCTGGAACAAGCAAACTTTTTGAAACCTTATATTCACCAAGACCTTTTTGCGGTTCTTGATACCTTCGGGTTTCATAAACTGGAGAAGGCATTTGATCTCGTTCGTAAATGCAAAGGTTTCATATTTCGTTCTTAATTCGCTTTCAAATGTTTGAATGCTTTACTCTGTATCTATTTTCTTGTATGTGATCTCTGTAAAATACATAAGAGCTGCATAAACTGTTCTTGTGGCACTTATACTTCACTGATGGAAGGATAGTGCTCACATCTATATTATTATGTTCTTTGTAGGTTTCTACAAGATTATTTCTTCACATCCTGTGCACTTCCTACCGAAGGAAGTTGCTGCCTTCTACCTCTCATGGCAGGGAGAGAGAGGTGGTGAAGAAGCCACCATCAGGGTGAGCAAAGGAAATACTGTAAGCAACACACCTTACAACGTTATCAACCTCATCAATGCTGCTTACAAAGTAAAGGATGAGGGACTTGACCTTGGAGAGATTACTGCAGAACAGCTGCAAGAAGCTGTGGAAACGGTCATGATAGTTCCTATCCTTTACACCAACAGAATGTTTGTTCGTGCACTTCTTGCGCCAGAGTTCAGAATCATTTTTGAATTCGTACAGCGAATTTTTCTGAACCACAACGGGTCCTACGACCAGGTCACTCCTGAAAAGTTCAGGATACTGGCTGCCGTGGTTCTTAATCTGCCAGTGAACTGGAGCAGAATTCTGTACGATCTGTTGGCAAAGGAGGCCAAAATGATCCTACACGTGAAAGACAGCTCTCCTGGAATTGAAGTTAAACGGAGCACACTTCGACACTCAACAAAGATCAGCTTTATGCTGGAATCTTTCTTTCCTCATCACCAGTGGGATACCACCGTCGAATTCAATACCAGACAGCATTTCCCAAAGGATCAGCATCAGCTGGAAATGTCAATGGGCATTTCAGCTAACTTGATTACCAGAGTTAAAGACTCAGTTGTCTATAATGCTCTGATGGAGATGGGAAGCTCAAATCCCATCTGGATTCCTCCTTCGGGTACAGCAGCCCAATCTACCAAATCAAAGGCCACTAAGGAGAAGCCATCCGAGAAAACTCCTTCTAAAAGAGTGACCAGGAGGACCAGCTCAGTCGAAACTGATATCTCTACTGCAGCCCAACCAAAACCTAAACGACGAAAGCTCCAAAAATTGGCTGAGACAGAGCAGAGCCCAGAACCAGCACAAGAAACTACATTCCCTCAACAGGAGGTTGAGGAAGAAAACATTGTAATGGTTGATGAACCAGAGGATGTAGAACCTTTGACCTCCGTACATCCAGAACAGATCAGGGATTTTTCCCCAGCTCATACTATAAGTTCATCATCTGCTGAGCCTCTGGAACAGATCAATGAGGAGAATGAAGAAGAAACTGAATCTTCTGATGAAGATGTGGAGAAGAAAACAGCACGATCTGTTGTAAACATGATTGAGATAGAAGCTGACAGAGCTGTTCTGAACATATTCCCAGGCATCCAGCTCACACCAGAGAGCTATGATGCAGCTAAGCGAGTCAAACTGCTGCTGTTGGTCAAGGACAAGGAATTTTATGTATTAGATGCACTGCTGAAAATCAGACCCATAGACCAGCTCAAGGCAGAGGAAGCCACACTGCTCAACATTTTTGAAGTTTCATCTGTGGCAGAACTAAGAGAAAGCTATACACAGTCCATTCTGGCAATTGCCCAGCTCGAAGCTCAGAAGTTAAAGATTAACTTGAGAGAAATTTATGAAAAAGCTGGCAAGCTGGACTTCTACGACAGCGTGGCTGATGAAGACGAACCTGAGATTCCATCTGATGCTCATCAACCGGATGCAGCACAAACAGATCCTACACCAGATCAGATCATGACTGAGCAGATCTCCACTCCACCAGCACCAACGGTGGGAGAACCAGAAATGGAAGAGCTTATTGGACAGAATATAGAAGGCGAGCTTACAAATGATATCATCACTCCTGGTGTGGCAGCGGCCCAGAATGTACACGTGCAGACTTACACCTTGGAAGATATATTGATGGATCAGCATCAATCCCTATCTAATGTTCAAATCAGAGATCTTATTGCCAAGAAGGTGGATCAGTATATGTATGGAACGCTGACCACGGTCCAAGATGAAGCCACACGCATCCTGACAGAATTCAACGACCATCTGCAATCTCATGTCAACCAGGTCGATACTGATCTGAGGCGCATCTGTCGCTTGAAAATTGAAGAGATTAGCAAGAAAATGGATGATGACAGAGCTGCTGCTGAAGCACGCAAAGCTCAAATTGATCAGAGTTTGTCTACAACAGAACTCAAGGTACAGGAGATATACAGAATTATCTCCACATTTGCTGCCAAAGAGAAGGACATGGTACACACCATTGTCAAGGAACAGACCGATGGTCTTACAGCAGACATCGTCAAAGAAACAAATGCTTACACCAGATCACTGCTAAGGCAGTTTGAAGCTGATGGGAAAAATTTCGTTGAAAGAAAACTCAGTGATCTGCGCTACCCAACTTCCACCCTCATCACTTCGTATTTTGATGAGACTGCTGACATCAAAGCAGCACAAGAAGAGATCAAATCTGATCTAGCCAACACACAGGCCTCATTTCAGAAACAGATCAATGACTCCAACCTCAACATCACAGCTTTGCTGTCTAACAACTTTGAATCAGCCAAGGAGGTTGCTGAGCTGAAGAATGAAGTCACTTCCCTCAAGACATTCATTCAATCTTTTATTGATGATGTCGAAAAGGGGGAAGGAATTGCTAAGGGGGAAGGCATTGGAAAGAAAAAGCTACCAGCTGCACAAACAAAGAAGAAAGAGAAGGCAACTGAAGATTTGAAAAAGAGCTTATCTGGTTCTGGTACATCAAAGAAACCAGCAAGCTCTCCTTCTTTCCAAGCTCAGAAAACTTTTTCCCCGACCAGATCAAGTCAGTCTTCCAAGAAAAAGAAGAAAGCAGGATCCAGCTGGTTCTCATCTGCTCCCATTCGCAAAACTTTGATAAAACAGGGAGAGACCAACTGGGTCCCAGATCACTTAAAGGAAGGATATGAAGGCCTGAAGTATGGGTTTATCATGTGTCGGTATTTTTTGAAAGAACCTCTGTACTGTGAGGGGACTCCAAACGAAGCGTTCGACCTATACCTAGAGCAGAACGATGCTAAAGACTTGGTGGGAGAGATCAGAGCCGCTGCTGCCAAAGCCCAAGTCCAGATTACTGCTCCAGAAAGGGAGTTCAGGACCTGTCCCACCATTCCCGGGACAGACCTCCCTGACAAAACATTTCTGCTGAATTTCATAAACCAGCTAGCAGAAAACAGAGGGTACAAAGTGGATGCTGAAGATCCAGATTACATCAGAGTAAGAGAAGGAGTGTATGAGAGCGTTCAGCTCATTTCTGATGAGACCAGAGCAAAGATGAAGAAGCAGCAAGAGGAGAGAAGAAAAAGCAGATAGTAGTCTTATTTTCTTATATCTTTATGATCTGCCTTTTCTTATAATCTGTTCTGTTTATCTGTAACCTCTCTTGTCTTCTTATCAATATATGAAATCCAGTTTGAGTTTCTGATGACAACACCTTATTGTCCAGAACACATATAAAATACTCCTTAAACGTTATAAACTTAATAACGTAATCTGATCAAACTGGAAAACCAGACCAGACCAATCTGTATTAACTGATAGGACTCTTTTTGTAAAGTGTGGTTTCGACATCATCAACAAGGGGGAAATTGTTGGGAACCCTATAGATTAGTGTTGATGATGGTTTCTCGAAACACACTTAGCTGGTCTGTATGTTAAACTGTTCCCCGTGTCAAACCAGATTACTATAGATCTAGTGATTTCTGTTTTGGAACAGACTAGGAGATGACTTAGAATGTAAAGGATATATTCCTATAGAAGTCATTCTCAACTCAGAATAGGATGAAGGTCAAGATTTCACGCTCAGAAGAATCGATCTGCTGTAACAGACAGCGACCAGATCGATGACCAGATCGATGACCAGATCGATGTCTACAGCGAAGAACCAGAGCGATTGAGTCATCAAGCCATTTGCTGACATCATCCTACACATCATATGCACTTGCCATGTCAAGATCAAGATCCATCCAACAGGGTTTGGAAAGTTGATCTACGATTAAAACATATAAGGAAAGAGACCGTTAACAATCTGATTTCCATAAATCAAAGATT
>JAPKLX010001252.1:0-13087 GCA_026898415.1 Leonotis leonurus
CTCGCCACTATAAAATAAAAGAAATATATATATAGTCAGTACTCGGAATATCTAATTCTAAATAAACCTCATAAGCCATTATGGTTTGCTTAAGTCAATTGTTCTATTGGTGTTTTGGTTGCTAGTGGAGGGAAATGCCCTTAGGGTAAAATCTCGTTCGAGGGTTGGAATTTGCTTTCTTTAGGTCTTACTGTTCTTGGATACTTAGATTCTCGTTAACCGATTTACGGTTTATTCTTAAGTTTGGAGTTGACGGTGAGTTAATAAGTATTGACTCTTACCGCTATTTGCTAAGTCGAAGAAGATATCGTTATGATTCTTCTTTGTTCATTTGATTCGTTGAGGTGTTCGAGAGAGTTCACTCTAGGTTGCGTTCCATCTTCTCGTTCCAAAGGTTTAGGTTTTTCGTTTATTCCTTAGTCATAAGGAAAGATTCTTAAGTTCTAGAGATTTGAACTTAGAGCGAAAGATTTGATTCAAATCTCCCTCTACTTGGAAGCTTTTATCGTAAGGCGTGTGCCACGTCTAGAGGGGCAGGATACGCCGGGGTGCTAGGCTTTCGTCGACTCGTTTGGTTAGTCTAGTGAAACGATACTAGACTCGAGGTTTGAAGAAAGACTCTTGGGTATAGAGCACAAATGCTCTGATACCACTCTGTCACGCCCGCTTTCTACTAATTCTAACAAAGTCGGGAACATGACCAATGAAAGGAATAATGACAAGAGAAAGAAAATAATTATTCCTTTCATAACATAAAATAAGGACCAATCCCGTAGATCGGGAAGTCAGAGTCATAAGCTCGTTACATTACATAACAGAATTTAGAGTTTAGTTTCGGATCTATTACATAAAAATCTAGCAGCGGAATATGCAGGATCGCGTATTAAAATTCTACGCGTATGAAGACACGTAGAACCCCCAAGAGTCAGCTACTAAGGAGTTCGACAAGAAGCACGATCTAGCATCCACGTCTTCTTCATTCTTAACCTGCACGTTTAGAAATACATGCAGGGCTGAGTACAAATTGTACTCAGTAGACACGTGCCGAAATCGCACTCATACATATATAACTGTCAAGCCATTCGAGTGAATCATAGGGATTTTGTCTCTAAAGCGCCTATGTTCACAAAATCATTTCTTGAGAAAGTTCTAGTTTGACTGCAGTCCTAGTTCTTTGTATTTAACCATATCTGAAGTTTCTATGTGCCGGGGAAGTGGCCACTTCCCACAGACACTTGACCGGTCAACCTTTCGCTGACACACAGTCCATTGTGTACACTAGTTCGAGTGGAGACGCTAATCCACTGGAACCCGAATTCGATTATCATATAACAGATAGGCATCATACATAAATCGAAAACATTTATGGCAAGACAGCGCTTTTGAAAACATCTCATTTCGTTTGAAAGCATACACACATATATTTTCATAGGGTAAGAAAAGCCTACTTGAATGGTCTCGATTGGTGTTTGCCTTGTTCTCGTGATGCGGATCCGACCTCTCGTCGAAACCTTTAATATGAATCTCGAGTGAGATATATTACTCGAGTATATCAAATAAATTCTAAGTGCAAGGAATTTCTATCCTTGGTTATCTTGAGAGTTTATTCTCGGTCTTTAAAACTCGACTATTATACGAGTCTAGGAGTTGTATTTCTAGAGGAGTCGTATAATGATTTCTAAGTCACTGTATAGTTCGAGGATTTACTATACCCAAATAAATAGTTATTGGGTATATAACTAAAGATATTTCTAATTTAATATCTCGATTCTTAACTTGAGGCAAATAATTTCTAATTAAGCAATTTGATCATTTAATTGCCACCATAAGCATAATTTATAATTTAATCATTTCTTATGATTAAATTCTAATTAATCAATTAAGTCCTAACTAATTAAAGAATTTTCTAATTGAATATTTTGATTCTTAAGTCAAAATATCTATAAGTCTTTTATAGGTTAAAATAACCTAGCTAATATATGTCTTAAGTATGATTCATAATTAAATCAACTATTAAGAATATATTCTAGTGAATTAATTATAAATTAATTATCTAAATTATTTAGTATTCTACTTCTTGGGCTTGGTCTAAATAAATAATAAATTCCATCTAGTAGAATCATTCATAATCCAATTAAATAATTCATTTAGCCCATTTGATTAATTAAGTGGCCCACTCTTTAAATAAATTAGTCCATCATTTACTTAATTAGACTTGGCCCAAATTATTTAATGTGAAGCCCAGTAAATTTCTCAATTTGGGCCCGTCTTCTAGCCCAGCGAATTTAATTACTCGGCCCAGAAATTTTATTAATGACTGTTCCAGTTGATTTAAACTTCAGCCCAATATTTATTTTATTCCGAGCCCACATATCATTAAATTATAGGCCCATAGGTTATTTATTTATTCGGCCCAATTGTTGCATTATTTTCTTAGGTCCAATTAGAAATAAATCAAAGGCCCAACTATAATTAGATTACTAGCCCAGCTATTATAATCAACCCGGCCCATCTTTACTTCCATCTTTTGAACCTAGCCCATTTGATTTAACCTCCCATTTCTCCCAATTCATTCTGTCTCTCCTCCATCTCTCCCTCACGGTTCTCTCCTCTCTCGCGCCGCTCACTCCGCCGTGCTCTCCCTCGTCTCCCCTCCGTGCTCTCCCAATCTCCGCAGCGCCTTCTCCTTCACCGTGCCACTATCACCGTCGCTCTTCACCGCGGAAGGTAGCTACGGGGAAGCCATCGTCGAGTAGTCACCGAGCAGTGGTGAAGTGGTCGCTGCGATGCTGCTTTTCCTCGCTCGGGGTCTCTATCCGGCGACTTCTCTCTCGGTTGGGCTTGGCAGAGGTTTCTCCTCCAATTCCTCCCGCTGCTTCGCGCAGCTCTGCGCCGTGCTTTTTCTTTGCTGCTACTGCCGCGCGCTGCTGCCCTCTAGGTAAAATTCTTCCTCTCACTCTTCTATTTTATCTTCATTGCTTATTTTATTTTCTATTTTACTTAGTTATAGAATGTTTATGATTCTGAAAATTCCTTTCCTCTTCAATTTCCTGAATTAATAGAGTCTTATGAATGTTCTAAATTTTCAGGTTGGTTTCGGTTGGTTCGAGGTAATTCGAGGTCGTCCGAAATCTGTTCGGGCTGTTCAGAGTTCGTTCGAGGTGTTTCAAGGTTTTTCGGGGTGGTTCGGGGTGGTTTCGAGGCCTGCCGGAGCTGTTCGGAGTGTTTCGGGGTCTGCAGGGGTCGTTCGGGGCCTGCTCGGGGCCATCCGAAGCTGTCCGGGGCTGCTCGGGGCCGTTCGGGGCCTGCTCGAGGCTGTTCGGGGCTGCTCGAGGCTGTTCGAGGTCTGCCGGAGCCATTCGGGGCCTGCTCGAGGCCAACCGAGGCTGTCCGGAGCCGTGCGGGGCTGTTCGGGGAAACTCACGGCTATGCAATCAGCCGTGCACTACTGCTTCCTTAGTCATTAGGTAAGTTCTCTTATTTCTTCTTCTTTTTCTTTAAGTTTTGGTGAAGTTTAGCTTGATTAAAAGAGGTAGTGAGCATGGTATAGCATTGAAAGTCTTAGTTCAAACTGGGAAGGTTCAAGGGATGGGGAAGACAGTTTCTATAGCACCTATGTTAAGGTTCATAGCCAACATACCATAGTGATAATTCTACTCTCATGATTTAGTAGTAAGGGGTATAGCTAATGAACATAATGTTATAGGTAGAACCGTTTACCTTACGACTTGCTATCTCTTCTCTTCTCTTCTCTTGATTCTTTCCTTAAGTCACAATTTCGGCAGCACTTCGTGTAATTGATATTTAGGTGTGTTTTAAGTTGGAATTCTTCCCCCTTTATATAGAGGATTGGATCTTTACTCATCACAAATTCTTATGCATTTGCTTCTTCCTTTGGATTTGCAGTCATGGCGATTGGTGGAGCTTGAGCGTCGCTGGTGGCTAGGATCCGTAGGGAGCAGTGCACGCTAGTTTCTGATTTATGGAGAAGCTGGATAGTTGCACGCTTGTTTTGATTTATGGGTTACTGTTCATTGGCTTATTCACCTACTGTAATTACACGCAAATGCTTCTTTCTTTTACTTGTATTTACACGCAAATTCTATAACATCTCTGGACCATCATCATCTATGTATATGTTATATATATATATATATATATCACGTATATCTATATATGTATAGTATATGCTTGTGTGTTATATTTTGTATCTAATAAATCATACTAATCAAATATGCATTACTAATTATACTTCTTATTATAACAATTAAGTATTTGTACTATTTTAATACTAATAATGGCACTAATCATATTAGGCATTAATCACCCTCAATGGACCTCCTCGTAAATGTCATCAGATTAAATGATGACATTAACTATTAAATTACTACAATGTTCGTTATTCTCAACTGTTATCAAAAATTGGTCTCGTAAATTTAATCCAAGTACGATAAATTTGAGAGATTTTAACGCTTAAGAAAATTTTATTTAGGATTGAAAGACGGGATATTACAATAGTGAAGATGAAGAATCTTCTAAAATTACTTATACTTATATGAATACAATAGAAAATAATTGTATACATGAATGGATAAGATTTAGGGGAAATAATCATATTTGTTGTTTTAATTGTAAATTATTCCCAGCAACAAATAGAAGATATCAATGTAATAGATGTTTTAAAGAAATATGTTTTATATGTATAGAAAAATTATTTGGTATAATTACCAATTTAGAAGGAAAAGCAAACATAGAAAATAATAATACTGATTTCTTTAAAGAAAGAATTAATAAACATGAAGTAATATTAATTAGAACTACATAATCAAAAAATTAATGATCTAGAAGAAAAATATAAAATAATTATTAATAAAATTGATAAAGAAAAAATAGACCAGTTAGATACAATAGAATTAAATCAAATGTCCGAACAAATAGATGAAATTATTCTATAGCAGCATTACTTGATACAGGAAGTACTAAAAGTTTAATAGGATATGATTTAATATCAGAAAAATATCATAAAAAATTAAATTATAGTTTAGTAACACGAACTGTTGAAAATAGAAAAATACCAATAACACATTATATAGAAGCACAAGGAATACAATTCCTTGATTTTGTTGGAAATTATAGTTCTAAATATGAATTACCACAGGTTATTATTAATCCTAAATCTATAGGATCACAAGATTTTTTATTAGGACTAAATTTTATAACTAGTTTAAATGGTAGTATTACAATAGCAAAAAATCATATTACTTTAAGTAAACAGGTTTACAGTTTTCCAACATCTAGATATAGCCAAACATCAGAGTTTGCTCGAAAGTGTGGTGGACTAGGTGAATTAGATTTTTTAAAAAATAATAACAAAATTTTGTAGAAAATGAGACTCTTTATTATTTAGGAAATTTTTTAACACATGAATTAGAAAAAGGACCAGATATATATAAAAGTATTAATCATTCTATTATCCTTGAGTTAGAAAAAACAGGATTAATAGGAGAAGATATTATAAAATCAAAAGTAAAATATATTTGTAAAATGAAAATTAAAAATCCTGATATCACTATAAGAACAGCAAATATAGAATATAATCCTTTAGATAAAGAAGAATTTAAAAAACAAATACCAGAAATGTTAAAACAAAGATTGATAAGAAAATCAGTTAGTCCCCATAGATCAGCAGCTTTTTTAGTAAGAAATCATTCTGAAATAAAAAGAGGAAAAGCTAGAATAGTTTATAATTATAAAAGGCTTAATGATAATACAGAAGATGATGGTTATAACATACCCAATAAAGATACACTATTAGGATTAATACAGCATAAAAAGATATTTAGTAAATTTGATCTAAAATCTGGATATAATCAATTAAAACTCGAAGAAATATTCAAACCATGGACAGCTTTTACATGTTCAGAAGGACAGTTTGAATGGAATGTTTTGAGTTTTGGCTTAAAAAATGCTCCATCAGTATTTCAAAGGTTTATGGATAGTATATTTTTAAAGTATGATTTTTGTCTAGTTTATATTGATGATATTCTTGTTGCTAGTGAAACAATAAAAGAACATGAGTATCATCTAAAGTTAGTTTTTAAATGGTATAGTAGTTAGTAAAAGAAAAATGGAATTATTTAAAAGAAAAATATCATTTTTAGGATTGGAAATTGGAAATGGTAAAATAGAATTACAACCCCATATTTCAGAAAAAATCCTTAATTTTCCAGATAAATTAGAAGGATTAAAACAAATACAGGCATTTTTAGGACTAATAAATTATGCTCGAAAATTTATACCAAATTTAAGCAAATTAGTTGGACCTTTATATAGTAAAACAACTAAAAATGGGCAAAGAAATTTTAATAAAGAAGATATTAATTTAATTAGAAAAATTAAAGAAGTAGTAAAACAAATTAAACCCTTAGAATTGCCATTAATAACTTATTACGTTGTAATTGAGTGCGATGGTTCTAAAGAAGGATGGGGAGCAGTATTAATTTGTAAACCCAACAAATACAGTTTAAAAAATGAAGAAAGAATAGCTGGATATGCTAGTGGAAATTTTGGAAAAATAGGTCAAAATTGGACTTCATTAGATTTTGAAATACAAGCTTTAATAAATTCTTTAGAAAAATTTAAAATTTATTTAAACAAAGAATTTACATTAAGAACTGATTGTGAAGCAATTGTAAAATTTATTAAAAATGATAATAGTAAAAAAGTAAATAGAACTCGATGGGTAAATTTACAAAATATAATCCAAGGAAGTGGATACAAAATAAATTTTGAACATATAAAAGGAAAAAATAATAGCCTAGCTGATTTATTATCTAGAAATATTTATAAATTTATTAATGCAGGAAATGGAAAAAAGGTTACTTAAACCTAAAGGGAAAGAGAAAGTTAATACAGCTTCAAAGGAGGAAATTTCTTTTAAAGGAAATACTTCTAAAAGTTTATACAGTGAGGAATCTTCAAAGGTAACAAACAGAAGTATATCTCCTATGCAGACTTCTTCTGGAGAAGAAGAAACTCCTATTACAAAGTTTACAAAAAAGGAGTTAAAATTAAAAAACCAGGAAAATGAAGAAAGTTTTCAATTTGGTAATGTTACATTACCAATATGCTTCGATCCTTTGAAAAAATTTAGAACAGCTTATGGATCTGAAGTTACAAAAAAGCAGCAATGTTTACTTGATAATTTGTGGCATATTAAAACAGTTTCACAAGCCACTTCTTTCAAAGTTCAAGTTTTAAATGTTTTAAGCTTTTATTTTAGTGAACAAAAGAATATTGTTCCTGAAAATAAAAGAAAGTTTTCACATTATGTTATTTTTAGAGGGACAAAAATTGGGCTTTTTAATGATTTTAATACAGTTAGAAAACATATTATGTGCCCAAGCCCTATTTTCAAAGGTTTTTATAGTTTTAAAGAAGCTCTAGCCAGTGCTAGAGAATCTTTGGGACTTAATTTTTACATAGAACCTGAAAAGGTTAAAAGTTTTGCTGATGTAGCTAAAGAAAATCCGAGTGAACTAATATAGTCACAACAGACTGTTATTAGAAAATTGGAAGCTCAATTAGTTACAAAAGAAAAAGAAAATTTAAATATTTTTCTAGAAAAAGAAAAAATAAAAAATGAAAATTTATGTAAAAATAAAGAGATTTTAGCTTTAAAAAATGAAATCTCTAAATTAGAAAATAAAGTTTTAAACCTGAGGAATTCCCTTAAAAAAGGGGAAAAAGATTTTGAAATTCCTCAGCGAAGTTTTGAAAGTTTTAAAGCAAGGGTTCTTGATCTTCCCTTAAAAGAAACTCTGGAACCCATTTTTGAAAAAATTCCAGATTTGGAAGAAGTTATAAACCAAAAAATTCTTGAAGAATTTCCTGACTATCTTATGTCTCTTCAAGAAGAAATTTTTAATATATATTGTTCACAGATGGAAGGAGTAATAGTGGTGCAGAAACCCATAATAAATTATACTAATTATAGTAATGGACAATTTGGAATTTTAAATGAGTATACCGAAATGGTAGATCATTTAAAAGTCTCTGGGTTACTAATGCTCCAAATAAATCTCAATAAAACAGATCTGCCATTTGAAAAAATTATTACATATTTTCATAATGGCATGATTGAATTTATTGAATTTAGTTATGCAGAAAAACTTGATACATTATTAAATAGCTTTGGAGAAAAATTTCTCTTAGCTGCTGGCAATATAGCCTCTCTTTCATCCAAAGGAAGGGCATATTGTAAAGTTATAGCTTCTCTTCCAGAAGTTATTAAAAGTTCATACAGACCAGCCAGAAAATCAATCATTGTCACTGACAATATTGATGAAGGGCAACATCTAAAAAATCTTCATACAGTGGAACCATATGACCTTGAGGACGATAAGAAAAAATTTACAATCTTCTAACAATCAAAATTCATGGCAGACTTTCATTGGGGAGTCTACAAACTAGTTGCAGAAGGTCATTATATCAAAATATGGACTACCGGAAATTGGTCCATAAATCTACCATTCAGTGGAGAAGGTGACACAGTTGAATATAACAATAACTTCTTGAATGAAGATGATACTCCATATATTGATACAGATGATAATCAAAGTATGGATACAATTCCAGAAACTCATAGAGATTTCTGAAATGTCATCCATGACAACACGTGAAATGAAGATGGAAAAGAAGGAATAAAAATAAATGGTCTTGAAGATCATTATAGCTAATAGATAAGATTAGCCAACTTTACAAAGTTTTCCTTGTCGGCTAATTGATTGTAATGTAGAATAGAATATTTTCTATTATGGTATGATTAATATGTAGAATAGAATTTTATTCTTTTGTTTGTATTAGATCAAGAATGCCTATAAAAGGCACTCTTCCTTCATTGTAAAATCCATCCCAAGAGAAATCCTCAATCTTCTCTTAAATTCTCTTTAAATAATATGTTTTGTTAAGAATTCTCTTTCCGATTCCTATAGTATTTTAGTTTGTCTCTAATCCTTCTCTGTTCTCATAATATATCCCATATACATATAAAAAAAAAAAAACGAAAAATTTTCCCGTCTTTTGATCTGTCCTCCGTTGTTTATTCCGCTTTGTATATATATATATAATATGTTATAATTGGGTATTGTGACGTGAAAACGAACACAATAAATAATATTAGATAACACAAAGCACATGAGATTTATAGTGGTTCCCTGACGGTGTGTCGACTAGGTTCACTTTCGAAGAAGAAATCTTTATTCATGGAAAACAATAAAAATTACAGAGAAACAACTAGAATTTTCTAAAACTATGTCTCATGTCGTTGATTTATAGAGTGTATGTTGTGTTGTGTTGTGTGTGATTAATGCACACGGTTATAATATTTATAGACATAAATGCTAACTCGACTACAAATCCTATTGTTCTAGGCTCAAACACTTAGAAGTAAAACAACTAGAAAAACGTCTAAGTGTTGGAGTAACAGGTAGCTTCAGCAGGGCAAGTCGATCGCAAGACCTGTTTGCACCATGTCACTGCATCGATCTGTTTCACGGATTTAACAGATTGATCTTGTAGTCACTGATTTATTTCCCATAGCTTGAGATGACTTGCTCACATGCCCTGCCCCAAATGGATACTGCATCCTTTCATGAAGAGACTATCTAAGTCTGTCTAGGTTGTGAATTTTATTCTATAAGGAAACGACTGTGTTATCTTCTGTGATCATGGATCCACCACACTGTCTAAAATGTAGAAAATTAACTAGTTTGCAATAAAATAATGGAGAGAAAATAAATCACAAACCGATGAAAAAAATATTTATTTTCATTACAGGAATTGAAAACAAGTTTGTTAGAGCACTCAAGTATAAAACATGATTTGAAGTATACAAACCCTAAAAAATCGGAACCGTGAACCGTCTTGACAACGGTTTGGTTACGATTCCGAATTTTAAAACTATGAAACCGGTAGTTCGGTTGCTAATCTTAATCACAAACACCTCTATAAAAGTTAAGTGTACATTTTAACAACTATATATACATGTGAACTTCGTTGACTCAACAACTAATTAATTAACACATTAACAAAAATATAGAACAAAAATAACACATTTTTTTTCATTCTAGTATTTACTAATTAAGATTAGGCTTGTAAGGTATCTTAAAGTCCATGATTTGCTGTCACGCCCGCTTTCTACTAATTCTAGTAAAGACGGGAACATGACCAATGAAAGGAATAATGACAAGAGAAAGAAAATAATTATTCCTTTCATAACATAAATAAGGACCAATCCCGTAAATCGGAAAGTCAGAGTCATAAGCTCGTTACATTACATAACAGAATTTAGAGTTTAGTTTCAGATCTATTACATAGAAGTCTAGCAGCGGAACTTTCAGGATCGCATAATAAAATCCTACGTGTATGAAGACACGTAGAACCCCCAAGAGTCAGCTACTATGGAGTCCGACAAAAGCACGACAAAGCACCCACGTCTTCTTCATTCTTATCCTGCACATTTATAAATACATGCAGGGCTGAGTACAAATTGTACTCAGTAGACACGTGCCGAAATCGCACACATACATATATAACTGTCAAGCCATTCGAGTGAATCATAGGGATTTTGTCTCTAAAGCACCTATGTTCACAAAAATCATTTCTTGAGAAAGTTCTAATTTGACTGCAGTCCTAGTTCTTTGTATTCAACCGTATCTGAAGTTCTATGTGCCGGGGAAGTGGCCACTTCCCACAGACACTTGACCGGTCAACCCGCTAAGATGACTCACGGTCCGTTGTGTACACTAGTTCGAGTGAGGACGCTAACCTCACTGGAACCCGAATTCGATTATCATATAACAGATAGGCATCATACATAAATCAAACATTTATGGCAAGACAGTGCTTTTGAAAATAACTCATTTCATTTGGAAGCATACACACATATATTTTCATAGGGTAAGAAAAGCCTACACTTGATGTATAGGATAGAAAGCCTACTTGAATGATCTTGATTGGTGTTTGCCTTGTTCTCGTAATGCGGATCCGACCTCTCGTCGAAACCTTTCATATGAATCTCGAGTGAGATATATTACTCGAGTATATCAAATAAATTCTAAGTGCAAGGGTTTACTATACCCAAGTAAATAGTTATTGGGTATATAACTAAAGATATTTCTAATTCAGTATTTCGATTCTTAACTCAGAATACCTATAAGTCTTTCGTAGGTTAAGGTAACTTAAATAATATATATCTGTCACAGCCCAATTTCTTAACCCTTTCTTAGTCAAGAGATTAGGCCATGACTCACTTAACTTAGAAATAACTCTAACAATTGATGTTTGGTTGCAAAGAAACTCATATAAGTTCTCGCGAAAAACAGGGCAGGGCCGACACGTTGACTTCGAAAGCCCATAACTTTCTCGTTTGAACTCCGAATTAAGATCCGGAAGAACCGTTGGAAAGGTATCGAAAAGATCTTTAAAATGATACTAAATTCAAAAAATTCGGACTTCTAAAACTCACGCAAAAGAGGGTTCAACTGACTGCCCTGTTTCTAGCAAAATCAAAGTTTACACAATTTTTGAACTTGGAGTTTCAATACATCAAAAGACCATCTCAAGCAACCAAGAAATAGAGAGAACACATAATAATTCATCAAGGAAGATGCTACCATACATATCAACGACTAAACCATACAAAGGTACCAAGTGCTCAAATGACATATCAACTAAGGGTTGCAACGGAAACATGAGTTGAGTTACATGTATGATGACATACAACTCAACATACCAAATATCCATCATAAAACAACAAGACAATCTATGGTTCACTGACAATTCATATAACAAGGATAACCACAGTGTTCGAATCCATCGCCATCTCCAGCTCAACCTGCACGTTAAGAAAACATGCAGGGCGTGAGTACATAAAGCACTCAGTGGACACATGCCAAAACATTTAAAACTTGCTCATAGAGCCATATCATTGACTTGCCAAAATCTTTCTTTTCTGGAAATAATGTAACTGAGCATGCATGAAATGTGTCTGCAGACATAAATCTGAAATCTGAAATACCATATCTACGCACTTCTTGTGTTGAGAGGTAGGCCTCCCTCTCAAACACTATGACCGGCCGATCCGCTCACCGGCTCACGGTCACATATGTGTACACAAACCCTTACCGGCAGCTCGTCCGGCCTAGGGCCGATATCGTAATTCTCTCGTAGATAGGCAATATGCAACATGCTTAAAAAAAACAGGCAAGTCAACTTCTTTAACATAAAACATAAAACATAATGCATAAACAATCTTTAGCACGTGCATAGCTTTTTGGGTTAGAAAGCCCACCTGGATGTTCCTTAGAGCTAAGGAACTAATTTGCTCATAGCCACCACCTATCCTCGTCTTCTAGATCCTCTCTTTTCCTTCTGCTCTTATCTCCTTCTGGATCTCATCTACCTCTTCTTTCTATAATGATCCAAATCTTATTAGCTTCTCATACTTAAATCTCATTTTTCTTGTAATCTACTTTGATTATCATTTCGTATGCTTATAACTTATTCGGCTATTGCATCCTTCTATTCTAGCATCTCATTTATCATTTATCTCATCTATATCATTATTTCACTTTTTAACTTACTAAACTAACAATTTCCAACTTCTACATATTTGGCTAATTGTCACGCCCGCTTTCTACTAATTCTAGTAAAGCCGGGAACATGACCAATGAAAGAATAAATGACAAGAGGAAGATGATAAATATTCCATTTCATAACATAAGTAAGGACATATCCCGTAAATCGGGAAGTCAGAGTCATACGCTCGTTACATTACATAACCGAATTTAGAGTTTAATCTCAGACCTACTACATAAAAGTCTAGCAGCGGAACTTTCAGGATCGCATAACGAAATCCTACGTGTATGAAGACACGCAGAACCCCCAAGAGTCAGCTACTATGGAGTCCGACAAAAGCACGACAAAGCGCCCACATCTTCTTCATTCTTATCCTGCACGTTTAGAAATACATGCAGGGTTGAGTACAAATTGTACTCAGTAGACACGTGCCGAAATCGCACACATA